>CM069150.1:24170834-24340774 GCA_035221665.1 Okamejei kenojei
CCAAGTACAGTCACTACCACAAATATGCTCTTCCACTGGCAGCTTCACTCCCTGAAACTAAATCCAGAATTACCCACTCTCTAAGGGCTTGCTACAAATCAGCTAACACAGTTCACCTCGATTTAATTTAGGAATTCAATGCATGCTTCACTTTTTACATTGACCGCGGCCTAGTTAGTAGAGTAATTGAAATCATCCACTATTTATCCTGGACACTTTGCGCTTTTCAGAAATTTGCCTATGAGTTTGCCCCTTTACCTCCATTTGACTGTATGGTGTTGGTTTATTATTGTCACGTGTACTGAGATACAATGGAAAACTTTGTTTTGTGTGCTCTCCAGGCAAATCATACCATACATGAGTGCAATGATACTATACACGAGTACAATAGGTAGTGCAAAAAGAGAATGGAAACAATGCAAAACATAGTGTTACAGCTACAGAGAAAGAGCAAATAACAAAAATGGCAAGGTCAACAACAAAGTATATAGGGAGATCAAATATACAGTGGCTTGCAAAAGTATTCATACCCCTTGAACTTTTCCACATTTTGTCACGTTACAACCACAAACGTAAATGTATTTTATTGGGATTTTATGTGATAGACCAACACAAAGTGGTGCATAATTATGAAAATGAGAGTGTTTTATTGTGTCATATGTCCCGTAACGGAACGATGAAATTCTTATTTGCAGCAGCACAACAGAAATGTAAACACAGTACTCTGTAAACACTATAATAAACAACAGCAAAAAGTTTGTATAGAGTTTTGGGCAATTTGTTTGTTTGTTTGTTTGTTTGTTTTATGTGTATGTATATATTATGTATGTAGAGATATGTGTGTATGTATTTTTATATGCATGTATGTATAGCTGTAGATATATACATGTACACATCTACATACAAGAGTATATTATACTGAACTTGTTTTCATTTTGTTATGTATTTACAGACTACTATGTTTACACGTTGTGCTGCTGCAAGTAGGAATGTCATTGTTCTGTTTGTGACAGAACACTCTTGACTCTAAAGTTACTCCAGCACTTTTTGTGTCCATTTTCACTCCAGGGTAATTGGGGACTTAACAGCCCACGCCCAGTCTGACTCAAACGCCAATCGTCAAAACGTGCCTCGGGTGGAGTACATTAGAGTGAATAAATTATCGAGGGAGCCAACCCACCCCACCATCTCGCTCCAGGACCTGCCCCTCCGTCGATTTCTTCCTGTTTCCTCCTTCGCAGCAAAGATCTTTGAGCGGAGCCTGCAGCTTCACAACAGGGGCGGTCGGTTGTGTTTGTGCATCAGGTTGGACGGAGAGTCAGATCGACTGCGAGTCGCTGCCCTCACAGGTAAGTCCAATCTTTCCTCTAGGGATACAGCGTGGAAACTCCGAGTCCCCGTACACGAGCACTATCCTACACACTGGGGACAATTTACAGTAGCCAATTAACCTACAAATCTGTACGACTTTGGAGTGTGGGACGAAACAACTGTAGTTCCTTGTGTCTATGTCTGCTTTGTGAGTTGTTAAATTCCCTTTGAAAGAATTTATTTGGAAATGCCCATTCCAAGCCTGTAAATTAAATGTTTGTTTTAAAATGGGAGGGAATAATTAAACTATGAATACACCTAGTTAACAGGTTGTCTAAGTTGTAAAATAAAAGTCATTTGTTCTAAAGAATCTGGGTGTAAACCAGCCGAGATTCACGATTTTATGAAAAACAGCATCCATATTACACTTTGGTCACCTACAACCTAATGGCATGAATATTGAATTCTCCAATTTCAAGCAATAGGTCACTGACCCACCCTCTTCCTCATTCCCACCACACCCACCTGCTCGCCTTTCTCCCACACCCCATGTCACCATCCCTCCCCTTCCCTCCCGCCCATATCCCTCCCTCCAGCTTTAAATCTCACTCTACCTCCATTAACTGACAGCTTTTTGTCTCCTTATCACCTCTAGCCTTTGTCACGATCTCCACCCAACTGCCCCCTCACTTGTATCCATCTATCATTTGCCAGGCCTCGCCACCCCCCCCCCCCTCTCTATTCCAGCTTTCTCCCCTATTCCACCAATCTGAGGAAGGGTCCCGACCCAAAATGTCACCAGTCCATTCCCTCCACAGATGCCGCCTGATCCGCTGAGTTCCTCCACCACTCTGTGCTTTGCTCAAGATTTCAGCATCTGCAGTTTCTCGTGTCTTGATGTTTTTTAAGTGTTTAATTGGAATGATTCATTTATAAATATTTATTAAGGGCGTAAACTCTTTTTGTCGTAAACACATTATTTACAGCTAGACGTCACTACCCTGAACAACTGCCTCGTGGATGTAAACCGGCACAAGGAACTGCAGATGCTGAAAGCTTGAGCAAAGCACAAAGTGCTGGAGGAACTCAGCAGAGGAGGGAATGGATAGACACTGTTTGTGGGTTGGGACCTTCTTCAGACTGGATGTCCTGATCATGATGTCCTTTGTTTAGCAGCAGTAACCAACTGCTTACATCTGTCCCAACACCTCTGCTCATCTCCTTCCCAAACACCACTCCCTCCCACCCCACTCCCCCTGGCCCGCCGGCTTTGTACACTTCTGACCTGCCGTTAAGCAACCTCAGCGGGGGAGTTGTACATCATGGGAACAGCACTGAATTGTCCAATTTAGAGTGTGGCGCAGCAGTAGATTTGTTGCCTCTTACAGTGCCAGAGACCGGGTATCGATCCTGATTACCGGTGCTGTGCTATATGTACAGAGTTTGTACCTTCTCCATGTGACCGTGCATGGGTTTTCTCTGGGTGCTCCAGTTTCCTCCCACATTCCAAAGACGTGCAGGTTTGTAGGTTAATCGGCTTCTGTAAATTGTCCCTAGTGTGTATGATATAACTAGTATATGAGTGATCATTGGTCGGCATGGGCCGAAGGGCCTGTTTCTGTGCTGTATCTCTAAACACTAAAAGTTTAGAAATATCCCTTTTATAAATAATGAACAATGGTTATTCAGTCATGCAGTGCCTGAACCTTGCATGGATTACTAGGAAGAGGATGGTATAAACAAATAGGCAGTGACATAGCAAAGATTTTCTGATGTAATACGTTACTGTTGCAGTTCATTTGTTGCTGTGGGGCAGGCAAACACCATTCCCCTGGTGAAGTGCCAGCTTTCATCATTGGTTATTGATTCACAATCAATAACAGATTAAAAACACATTTAAATGGATAGTGGGGAAGTAGGTTGTGTTACTGTGATCCCTTTGAGTGTTGTAGGTTTGGCTCACCATGCCAAAGGAAGTGTCCCAGTGCAAAACATTGTCCGTCCATTCCCTCCGCAGGTGCTGCCTGACCGGCTGAATTCTTGCAGCACTTTGTGTTTTGCTCAAGATTCCAGCATCCTGCAGTTATAGAGTCATACAGCATGGAAACATGCCGAACAAGATGTCCCATCTACACATGTACCACCTGTCTGCATTTGGCCCATACCCTTCTAAATCTTTTCTATCCATGTACTTTTAACTGTTTTAATCCAAGTGTCTTTTAACTGTTCTTATTTTACCTCAACTAACTCCCCTCGCAGCTCGTTCCCTGTACCCACCACCCTCACACTGTCAGATTTAAAAGTTCCTTGTGCCTCTCCCTGCAATAGTGCACTGAGGGAGGGAGAGACCGGAGTCACGGGTGTGAAGGAACAGGAAGAAGAGTTAAATTACATTCAGACTTGATTATATCAGTGAGCCATTTGCATGACTGAAACTGGCTCGGATGCAGTTAGACATAGATTATTTCAGTGTGGAAACAGGCCCTTCGGTCCAACTTGCCCACACCAGCCAACAATGTCCCAGTTATCCTAGTCCTACTTGCCAGCGCTTGGTCCATAACCCTCCAAACCTGTCCTATCCATGTACCTGTCCAACTGTTTCTTAAACAATGGGATAGTCCCAGCCTCAACTACCTCTTCTGGCAGCTTGTTCCATACACCCACCACCTGTGAAAAAGTTACCTCTCGGATTCCTATTAAATCTTTTCCCCTTCACCTTGAACCTATGTCCTCTGGTCCTCGATTCCCCTACTCTGGGTAAAAGACTCAGTGCATCTACCCGATCTATTCCTCTCATGATTTTGTTTACCTCTATAAGATCTCCTCTCATCTCCTAAGCTCCATGGAATAGAGATCCAGCCTACACAACCTCTCCCTATAACTCACATCCTAGTCCTGGCAACATCCTTGTAAATCTTTTCTATACCCTTTCAAGCTTAAAGAAGAAATTATTAAAAATTAAATTCCACCAAACCATTTGTGTTCAACAACTGTGGGATGACAAGAGAAACCAGTGTGCCTAAACAACCATCCATTAATGACTCAAATCCATTTCCGTCCCTTCCCTACATAGAACATTACGGCCAAGAAACAGGCCCTTTGGCCCACAATGTCTTTGCCAAACATGACGCCAAGACAAATGTTATATATGCCTGCACATAATCCATATCCATGTGCTGATCTAAAAGTCTCTAAAATGCTATCATACTGTAACTGCCTCCACCACCATCTTTGGAAAAAAAAACCTACCAGCACATCTCCTTTAAACATTACGCCTCTCACATTAAAGCTGTGCCCTCTTGTCTTTGATACTTCCATCTGGGAGAAAAAAACTTCCTGATCCTATCTCTGCCTCTCATAATTTGATACTTTTGATCAGGTCTCTCCTCGACCTCCGGTAATCCGGAGAAAGCAATCTAAGTCTGCCCAACCTCTCCCTGTAGCCAATAAACACGCATCATTCTGGTAAACCTTTTCTGCTCTACATCCTTCCTGTAATGGGGTGACTAGTCCCTAGTGCGCAGGATAGTGCTGGTGTACAGGGTGATCGCTGGTCGGCACGGACTTGGTGGGCCGAAAGACCCGTTTCCACGCTGTATCTCGAAAGTGTAAAGGGCTGAAGTGTACTCCAGTTTCCACTTTCAGGGATTTATGGACGAAATGCAAGATCTTTACATCAATGTTGTGAAGGGTCTTGCCATTAATTGTGGATTTTCCTCTTGTATTCGACTTCCCAAAGCTCTTGCAACCCTTGTTATTATGGATTGCTACAAAAATCAGACCTGATCAGTGCGCCCGGATGTTTTTCCACAGTGTAGAGTTGTTCAAACAAGCTGAAACATGAACGAGAAATTCTGTAAGATTTTACTTTGAAGATATTTTCAAGCAGTTTTTCAATCACTGAAATAACTCTGGCAAATAATGGGAAGAGGAGAGAGGTACAGGAGTTTTTGTTAAACTGTGAAAGAAAAATCAAAATTTTAGGCTACCTGCCTAAAATAGCAGTCATGATTACAACTTTCAAAGAATATTAGGATGGGAAGGGTTTTGAGGGCAATGGGCCAAATGCAGACAATTGGGACTAGCCCAGAATACTAACTTGGTCAGCATGAACAAAAGGGCCTGTTTCCACGCTATATTTATCTATCTACATCTATGGCTCTATCTGAACTGGAATGCTGAGTGAGCTGCCCCAAACCCCATCACCTTGACACAGTCTTGGGTGCAGTTGGCCCTCTGCATCTGACCCAAGAGGCAAGAGAATCGAGTGTTTAAGTGTCATATATATACCGACCACAGAACAATAACTATTCATACTTCCAGGCAGAATCGGGTCAGGGTCGGGGCAGTAGAGTCCACCTGACCAACCACATCCTGACCCCATGCTGAGAGCCTCGAGGCACCTGATGGAACTGATGTCAATTGGGCTCATTCCTGAGATGGTGCAATTTCAATATCTTTAATATGGATCAATAACTGCTGATTCTGTCCATTTCTACCTACAGGTTGAACTGAAAGATGGCTCTGTATCCATCACTAGAGGACCTTAAAGTCTCCAAAGTAATTGAGGTACGTTCCGACAAAAATGTGCATAGCTTAGAAGTTGTTTAAGTCAGGTCAAATGATAGTGAAGATTAACGCTCAATCAATCTTGGCCAGCTCCGTATTAACTAACACATGGTCAATTGCATGCTGATTCCTAGCTCAGAATATTTCATAAATAATTGATCTCATCTATGTTTTGCATGCTATCCAATCAAAGCAGTTCATACTATACATAACTACATTTAATCCAAACTCGAGTACAATAGGTAGGGTAAAGGCGAAGATACAGAGTGCAGAATATAGTTGTTGGCATTGTGGCGTAACAGTCCCATAGACAAAGTCCAATGTCTGAAATGGGGTATATCTGAATCGGACAGTATTCTAGCTTATTAGACCGCTCAGAAACATGTGCATTCACTCTGTCTATTCCAACATCAACTTGATGGCAACGTTATTGTACCTCCATCGTTGACTTCATGATTTAAAAAAACTCAAAGTGCTGGAGTAACTCAATGGGTTAGGCAGCATCTCTAGAGAATGGATATCCATGTTCTCCAGAGATGCTGCCTGGCCCATTGACTTACTCTGGCACTTGATGCCTTTTTTATTGGAAACCAGCATCTGCAGTTCCTTGTGCCTCCATTGACCTCAATGTGTCTTTTCCACAGGCTCAGTCCACCATTGCAGCCAAACAGGCCTCGGTGGCAATTGAAGCCAAGCCAGTGGCAATTGAAGCCAAGCCAGTGGCTGCTGAAAATGGTGAGTTGCAGCAAAGTGTCTTTACGCTCTCTCTATGGATGTCTGCATTTCCCTCTTCTTCCAGATTCTACTTCTAGTTCGTGAACCACATCCTGGTTTGGTCTCTTCACCATTGATGTCACCTTACCATGTCTCTGTAACTCTGCGGGCAGTTCTGTTCACCCCATTACAGGAAATATGTGGAGAGGGTGCTGAGGAGGTTTACTAGGATGCCGCCTGGATTAGAGGGTTTCAGCTACAGGGAGAGGTTGGACAGACCTGGATTGTTTTCTTTGGAACATCAGAGGTTGAGGGGAGACGATGAAAGTATATAAAATTTTGAAAGGCATAAGGTAGAGAATCCAAATCTTATTCCCGGGGTGAAACACTAGAAAATACTAGAAACTTCTGAGTGGTCTAGTCCAACACTAGAGGGTACAGCCATTAGGTGAGAGAATGTTCAATGGAGATGTGAGGGCATGTTTTTTTAGGAAGAGTAGTGGGGACCGGAATGCATTGTTAAAGTTGGTGGTGGAGGCAGATATGATAGTGACGTTTAAGATGCTGCTACTTTGGCAACTGGAAATGCAGAGAATGGAAAGATATGGATCATGTGCAGGCAAATGAGATCAGTTTAACTTGGCATCGTGTTTAGCACAAATATTGTGGGCCAGAGAGCCCGTTCCTGTGCTGTGCTGTTCTATGTTCTAATGTTGCTGTATTTTGGGTGGCATGCAAGGGGAAAGGACCATGCACTCGGGCTTTCTGACTGATGGCTTTTCCATTTTATGTTAGCTCTGTACCCAGACCTGCAGGAGCTGGGTGACTACATGGGTCTAGACCTGAACAGCGAGAAGCTACAGGAAGACATGTCTCTGGTGCCCGTTACTGACTCTGGGGTAAGTATCCGATGGGGACAGGTGAATGTAATGAACTCGCCCAACCTAGCTTGCTCCAGCTGCTCCACCACCCCAACACTGCCACTGTTCCTGGCCTTGTCCAGAGACCCGTGCTGGTCAGAGGGAGAGCGTGATAAATGTTCCTTGTTTTATCTCCATTTTCCTTCTCGCTAAATGCTAAAATAACATTTAAAAGACATTTGGACAGGAACATAGATAGGAACGGTTTAGAGTGAGATGGGCCCAACACTGGCAGGTGAGACTAGTGTAGATGGGGCTTCTTGGTCGGCAGGGCTAGGTTTGGCTGAAGTGCCTGTTACTGTACTGGATGACTCTATGACTACAGTTAGTGAGAAAAATGTGAAGGAAGTTTCCCAACTCGAGATCAGCCAATGTTACGAAAGGTCCAGATCTAAATCTACTCCTATACTCTTCCCAATACGGATGCTGCTTGACCTGCTGGGTTCCTCTAGCACTGTGTTTTCTGCTTAAGAAACACACTCCTGAAATGAATCCCACTCTGGATTTCATCCAGGATTCACAAAGCACACCAAATGTCTTGTGAGGAAAGGAACTGCAGATGCAGGTATATTTGATTATACTGGCTGCTTGTTCCATATACCCACCACCTGAGGAAGGGTCCCGACCTGAAACTCCACACATCCTTTTTCTTCAGAGGTGCTGCCTGACCTGCTGAGTTACTCCAGCACTTTGTGACTAACACCAAATGTCTTGGTCATCTATTTGGTGCCAGCGGTTTTGGGCGATTCTGTTGGGATTATGGGGAAGTTTACATCTGGTTTGATCTTCACTCCCTCAGCTACAATTTCTTCATTGTTGTTTTGATCTGCAGCAGGTTGCCGGCGGTCAGTCTAGCGTGGGTAACATGCTGGCCCCGGTGACTGGGAACAACATGGGGTTCCACCGGGCGGAGATTAAAGCTGGTGTCCGCGAGGTGACCCTCTGCAAGGACCAGGACGGAAAGGTTGGACTCCGCCTGCGCTCCATCGACAAAGTAAGTGCCCCCCCCCCCCCCCACCCACATGGACCCAATGTCCTGCCGTACAACCTTGTAGCACTGAACCACAGACTCGCCACCTCTTTCGCTCTTCCCATCATGTTGCTAGCCTGTATCTTTTGCTGGCCAGCCAACCAACGACTCCACCTATACTTCCGTTGCCTTGGAAAAGCAGTCACTTAATCAACATAATCCCAGGCTGGCCATTCCTCCTCCCTGCTCCCATCCCACATAAGATACAGAAGCTTGAAAGTGCCCACCACAAGACTCAGGAACAGCTTCAGCCCCTCTGTTATCAGACTTATGAACGGTCCTTCCAGAAGGTAGGGTTCATCTGCT
The DNA here is from genome assembly GCA_035221665.1 of Okamejei kenojei. Classification (NCBI taxonomy): domain Eukaryota; kingdom Metazoa; phylum Chordata; class Chondrichthyes; order Rajiformes; family Rajidae; genus Okamejei; species Okamejei kenojei. The sequence continues at coordinate 24,179,685 of CM069150.1, forward strand.
TCACCTCTACCCCATTACAGACATTGGACATTGTCCATGAAACTGGTGCGCTACAATGCTGAGAACTATATTCTGCGCTCTGTATCTTCCCCTTCACTCTACTGTAGTCGAGTTTGACTTGAATGTTTTTGCGTATAGTATGATCCGATTGCATAACGTGCAGAACAAAGCTTTTCACTGTGATGATAATAAACCTAAACCATCTCCACCCTTAGCTGTTTTTGCTTCTCTTAAGTCCACGTCATTTTGTCACTGACTGTTTTTTCCTCTCACTGACAAAACCATTTTTGATTTTACACAGTCTAATAACTCCCTTCAACATTTCCCACCCAATTTCACCATTTGTGCTTTTAGTAGTTCCTTGAAAGAGATGCAAGATCTCCTCCTGTTAACCCCATCGTGCCTGGCACCAGATCATAGAAACATAGAAAATAGGTGCGGGAGGAGGCCATTCTGCCCTTTGAGCCAGCACCGCCATTCATTGAGATCATGGCTGATCGTCCCCTATCAATATCCCATGTCTGTCTTCTCCCTATATCCCTTGACTCCACTAGCCCCTAGAGCTCTATCTAACTCTCTTTTAAATCCATCCAGTGATTTAGCCTCCACTGCCCTCTGTGGCAGGGAATTCCATAAATTCACAACTCTCTGGGTGGAAACGTTTTTTCTCACCTCAGTCTTAAATGATCTCCCCTTTATTCTAAGACTGTGGCCCCTGGTTCTGGACACGTGCAACATTGGGAAATTTTTTCCTGCATCTAGCTTGGCCAGTCCTTTTATAATTTTATATGTTTCTATAAGACCCCCCCGTATCCTTCTAAACTCCAGTGAATACAAGCCTTGTCTTTTCAATCTTTCCTCATTTGACAGTCCCACCATCGCAGGGGTCAATCTCGTGAACCTACGCTGCACTGCCTCAATCACAAGGATGTCCATCCTCAAATTAGGAGACCAAAACTGTACATAATACTCCAGATGTGGTCTCACCAGAGCCCTATACAACTGCAGAAGAACCTCTTTATTCCTATACTGAAATCCTCTTGCCCAGGATCTGTTCTCTCTACACTGGGTGACTTGAATGGGAGTCTCCTGCTCCTCAGAAACCAGCTGTGAGGATGAGGATGAGGAGGAGGCCTTCAGCCTATCGAGACCACACTAGTTCTATGTTATCCCACTTTCTCATCCACTCCTTTCACACGTACAATTTACAGACGACCAATTAACCTACAAACCCACATCTTTGGGATATGGGTGGACACTACAGCACCCAGTGGAAACCCACGCTTTTGCAGGGAAAACTTGCAAACTCCACACACACAGACAGCACCCGGGGTTAGGATTGATCACGGGTCTCCTGCGCTGTGAGGCAGCAACTCTATCAGCTGCACTACAGTGCCACCCTAAATCTCCCCGAGGTTACTTCATAACTCATTTGGTCCCTCATTGCGTCATCCAAGACTTTTTTCTGTTTTGAACGTAGAACAGTAGAGCACAGGAACAGACCATTTGGCCCACAGTGTCTATGCCGGATATGTTTCCAAGCTAAACTAATCTCCTCTGCCTGCACGTTATCCATATTCCTCCATTCCCTGCATATCCATGCGCCTATCTAAAAGCCTCTTAAACACCACTCCACAACACCCGCAGCAGTGCATTCTAGGCACCCACCACCTTCTGTGCAAAAATAAATATTTGCCCCGCACATCACCTTTGAACTTTGTCCTCTCACCTAAAAGGTTTGCCCTGTCTTTGACTGTCTACACTATCTATGCTTCTCATAATTTTATTAACCTTCATCAGGACTTCCCTCAACCTCTGGTGTTCCAGAGAAAACAATCCAAGCCAGTCCAACTCCTTTTCCGCTAACACCCTCGAATCCAGACCGCATTCTGGTGATCTTCCTCTGCACCCCTTCCAAAACATCCACATCCTTCCTATAATGTGGCAACCAGAACTGCCTGCAATACCTAGTTTCCTTGTTATGTTAGAGGAACCAGCTCTGAGAACCAGTTTTACCTGTGTTTTTTTTAAATTTATGTCTTTGTTTTGGGGATCTGGATATTACTAGCAGAACCAGACTTTAGTGCCCATCTCGAATTGACCAGAAAGGGGAAGTATATTGCCTGTAATTCAGAGTCTTGCCAGGTAATCACAGAGGGCAGTCGAGACCCACAAGGGGTGAATCTGAGGTCACTTAGGGGCAAAACTGGGTAAGGATGGCAGATTTCCTCACTGTCCCTTTCTTCCATAGCTGTTGCCTGACCTGCTGAGTTCCGCCAGCCCTTTGATTTTGTGCTAGATTCTCGCATGTGCATTTCAATGCAGTTCAGGGTGGCTGGGTGGTGCAGCAATAGAGTTGCTGCCTTACAGCGCCAGAGACCCAGATTTGATCATGACTACAGGCGCTGTATGTACAAAGTTTGTACTTTCTCCCTGTGACCGCATGGGTTCCCTCCGGGTGCTCTGGTTTTTTCCCACACTCCAATGATTCACATACAAACCTGTACGTCTTTGGAGTGTGGGAGCAGCAAGAGAAAACCCATGCGGTCACAGGGAGAATGTGCAAACACCGTACACTCAGCATCCATAGTCAGGATCAAACCCAGGCCTTGGGCGCTGTAAGGCAGCAACTCTACAGCAACAGTTCTTCATGGTGTTGGGCAGAACAGTTGCCATACCAAGCTGTGATGCCTCCCAACAGGGTGCTTTCAATGGTGCATCTGTAGAAACTGGTAAAAAATAATTTGGGGACATTGCCAAATTTCCTCTTCAGAAAGCTGGTATGGGACTAAATTACTGCCACACTTTCTGCATTCGAATTGCTTGACTTTTTGGCTGAAGGGCCTGTTTTCATGAAGTGTAACTATGACTCACAAATATAAAGTGATAACATGTTCACTCCGAGGGTAGTGGGTATATAGAACGAGCTGCCAGAGGAGGTAGTTGCAAAAGGAGGTTCTATAACAACTTTTTATCGGCAGTTGAACAGGTACATGGATAAGAAAGGTTTAGAGGGATATGGGCCAAATTCAGGCAACTGGGACTAGCTTAGATGTGGCATGCTACCATCTACCTCACTGAAGACCTTTGAATATCTTTAAGTGGACTTTACTAGACTTTATCTGGCACTATTGAGAAAATTCAATGTTCAAGCCAATTCTGTTAACCCTTGCTGTCTCCTCCCCTTCCCACCTCTCCCTCAGCCCTCGGGCCCTGGCATTCCCTCTATCTCTATCTCCCTCCCCCACCCCAGTCGCCCCAGCTTCTCATTTTCACACCACAAACAGCTTACAATGGCTTGTTCCCTTTATCATCGATACTTTTTTGCATATCTTTCATTCATTGTTCCTTATCTCTCCACATCACCGTCTATATCTCTCGTTTCCCTGATCCCTGACCAGTCTGAAGAAGGGTCTCGACCCGAAACGTCGCCTATCTCCTTCGCTCCTTAGATGCTGCTGCACCCGCTGAGTTTCTCCAGCTTTTTGTGTACCCTCGATTCTCCGGCATCTGCAGTTCCTTCTTTAATTCTTTTAACCATGGTCAATTCTCTCTGTTTATTTCAGGGAATCTTTGTCCAGCTGGTGCAGGCTAATTCTCCTGCTTCTCTTGTTGGCCTGAGATTCGGGGACCAGATCTTGCAGCTGGATGGGAAGTTATGCGCAGGCTGGAGCACTGACAAAGCTCACAAGGCGCTGAAACAGGCACCAGAGGACAAGATCTCGCTTATTGTCCGAGACCGGTGAGAAGATGTCCCAACTGCACTGTTGTGATTACAAAGCCCCCATAACTATAGCATCATACAGTGTGGAAACAGCCCTTTGGCCCAATGTGCCCACGCCAACCAACATGCTCCATCTACTCTAGTCCCACCTGCCTGCGTTTGGCCCATATCCCTCTAAACTTGTCCTATCCATGTACCTGGGCAAATGTTTTTTAAGCGTTGTGATAGTACCTGCCTCACCTACCTCTGGCAGCGCAATCTATATACCCACCACCCTTTGTGTAAAATAACGTTTTTATTCGGGTTTCCATTAAATCTTCCCCCTCCCCCCTCATCTGGGTCCTTTGGTTCTTGATTCCTCTATTCTAGGTAAAATACTGCATTTGCCCTATCTATTTCCCTCGTTATCTTACACACATCTATAACATCACCCCTCATCCTCATAAATATCTGTAAGAATCAACTCTCTGACAGTACTGGAGACTTCTTAAAGCTAAATAATGAGTATAGTGTGTAGAGCTGCTATCTCAGAGCACCACAGACCCAGGTTGTAACCTGACCTTGGGTGCTGTCCCTGTGGAGTTTGCGCATTCTCCTTTTGTCCACGAGGATCTCCTGGATGCTCTGGTTTCCTCCCACACTCTTCCCACAAATCATGCAGATTTGTAGGTTAATTCTCCCCTCGTGTGTAGGGAGTGGATGAGAAAGTGGGAACTGTGCGAACGGGTGATTGATGGTCGACATGGTCTTGTTGGGCAGAGAGGCCTGTTTCCGTGCTGTATCTCTAAACTAACCAAAACTGAAGTGGAACATAAAGTGCTGGTGTAACTCAGTGGGTCAGGCAGCATCTGTGGATGGAACAGACAGAAGGCGGTTCGGGTTGGGACACTTCATTGGAATGCAAGCCATCGAATTTCTTTATTTGTTGGAACTGACCCAAAACATCACCAGTTCTATCCCTCCACAGATGCTGCCTGACTCGCTGAGTTCCTCCAGCACTTTGTGTTTGGCTCGAGATACCCGCTTCATAACTCTTGATATCAAGCAGGTGTACCCCCTCAGCCCCTTGTGCCTGCACTATTGTTCAATGCGAACAAGACAGACCTGCTAGGAACTTCAGCTCTCTGATACTGCCCGCCTGTGGTAGCCTTTCACCCCACTGTTCTTCAAGAATGTTCTTGCTCCCTGTCCTGCTAACGCTCAAAGACTCCATGTCCAACATCCTTTTAAGGAAAAGAGTTGCAAAGATCTGTGGGAGTCAGTGGCACAGCGATAGAATTGCTGCCTTACACAGCCGGATACCCGGGTTCGATCCTGACCTCGGGATGCTGTCTGTACGTCCATGAGTTTGCACATCCTCCCTGTGACTGCGTGGGTTTTCTCTTGGTGCTCCGGTTTCCTCCCACACTTCAATTATGTACAGGTTTGTAGGTTGACACAAAATGTGGAGTAATTCAGCGGGACAGGCAGCATCTCTGGAGAGAAGGAATGGGTGGCGTTTCGGGTCGAGAAGGGAACGTCACCCATTCTTTCACTCCAGAGATGCTGCCTGTCCTGCTGAATTACTAAAACAATTTGTGCCTATCTTCAGTGTAAATCAGCATCTGCAGTTCCTTCCTGCAGTTTTGTAGGTTAACTGGCTTCAGTTAGAAACTGTAAATTATTCCTAGTATGTAGGATAGTGCTAATGCACAGGGTGATCGCTGGACACTGTGGGCTGAAGGGCCTGTTTCCATGCTGTATCTAAAGTCTCAGAGGATATCAAATTCACCTCATTGTTCTTGAGTGGGTGAAGTGTACTGTTAAAGAATGATCCCTAGTTCTAGATTCACCCACAAGAGGAAACACCCACCCTGTCGATACCCCCCAGGTTCTTGTCTCCATAAAGACCCCTTTTCCCTTCTACACACCAGCAGATAAATGCTTAGCCAGTTCACATAAGGCAGCCCATCCATTCTATGCATTAGACTATAGGCGATCCTTGCGCTTGGTACATAGACCATAGAACTACTTCCCCCCTGTTATCAAGCCTCTGAACAGTCCCGACATAAGTTAGGGTAGTCTGAGAAGGGTCTCGACCCGAAACGTCGTCTATTTCTTCGCTCCATACCCGCTGAGTTTCTCCAGCATTTTTGTCTACCTTAAGTTAGGGTAATCTCCATTCATCTCTACCCCATTGCCGACATTGGTCTTTGTCTCTGGGAACGACGTGTTGCGGTCCCAGATCAAACCTATCCTTCTCATGATTCCTCTCATTCAAGGCCATTCCAGAGAGCGATCACGATGCACAAGAATAGCAGCGGGCACATTGGCTTCATCCAGAAACGGGGGAAGATCACCTCCATTGTGAAGGATAGTTCGGCCGCCAGGAATGGGCTCCTGACATGTCACAACATCTGCGAGATCAACGGCCAGAATGTCATTGGACTGAAGGTGAGGAGTGATCCACAAAGCTTCAATGATCCACAGGCAAAAATGTAGCAGATGCTGGAAACTTGAAACTACAATGCCAGAAATACTTGGCCCGTCATAGTCATACAGCATGGAAACAAGGCCTTTGGCCCAACTTGCCCATACTGGCTAACATGCCCCATCTACACTAGTCCCGCCTGTCTGTGTTTGGCCTTTATCCCTCTAAACCTGTCCATGCACCTGTCGAAATGTTTCTTAAACATTCTGACAGTACCTGCCTCAACTACCTCCTCCAGCAGCTCATTCTAAATACCCACCACCCTTTGTGTGGAAAAAGTTAACCCTCAGGTTCCTATTCAATCTCTCTTCTCCCCCCCCCCCCCCCCCCCCCCCCCCCCCCCCCCCCCCCCCCCCTCTTGCCTTAAACCTATGTCCTCTGGTATTTGGTTCCCCTACTCTGGGCAAGAGATCTGGTAGTCCACCTGATCTATTCCAGGTCAGGCAGCATCTGAGGAGAGCGGAGCAATGGCCAATATTCCTGGTCAGTGACCTCTCCTCTCAATAGGTCAGAGCATAGAACATAGAACAGTATAGCACAGGAACAGGCCCTTTGGCACACAATGTCTGTGCTGAACACAATGCCAAGACTATCTCTTATCTGCCTGCACATTACCCATATCCATGTGCCTATCAAAAGGCCTCTTAAACACCACCATCATATCTGTCTCCACCACCAACCACCCTGGGCAAAGCCACCCAGGTACCCACCATTGTCTAAAAATAAAAACTTGCCCCGCACACCTCATTTAAACTTTGCCCCCTTTCAGCTCACAGTTATGCCCTTGACTACTTGATTTTTTTTCATCCTGGGAAAAAGGTTCTGACTGTCTACCCCAGGGGTGGGGAACCTTTTCATGTTGGAACGCAGCATTGTTAGCTGTAATCCAATAAGGCTGCATCCAAGAAACTACAGTTATATATTCTTCAATATGTACATTAGTTTGCAAAAATCGAACTACTATGTACTAACCAAGAAAATGAAAAAATGATGTTAATTCTAAAGTTAACTAACCTTTTAACTTTGTTGGGACTGCTTTCTGTGGGAGATTAACGTACATTCTAGAGTTGCATTAGAACTAAATCATGAACATAACAGGTGTTAAAATAGCCCTCATGACTTACTAATGTTTTAATTGTGGCTGTCAGTCGGGGAGGATTATTTCGTTGAATCTTCTTTTACTCTTTGGTATTTTAAATGCGTTCATTTTAAGATTAAAATAAAAATAATAAAAGCCGAACAAAAACATATTAATAAAATTAAAATAAAAGGATTTGTTCTACAAAATTTGGATTCATTCAAAAGGCCGCACTTAATGGCCTAGAAGGCCACGCATCCTTAAGGCCGCAGGTTCCCAACCCGTAGTCTACCCTATCAATGCTTCTCATAATTTAAAAAACTTCTATTGGGTCTACCCGCAACATCCAACATTCCATAGAAAACAATCTAAATCTGTTCAACTTCCCCCAGTAGCTAATACCCCCTAATCCAGGCATCATTCTGGTAAACCTTCTCTGCATCTTGTCCAAAGCCTCCACGTCCTTCCTGTAATGGGGTGACCAGAACTGCATGCAAGAAAGATTCCAACCTGAAACATTGACTGTCCATTCCTTCCACAGGTGTTGCCTAACCCACTGAGTTACTCCAGCACTTTATGCTTTACATTCATGGAGTGAATTTCCACAAAGTCTTTGTAAACTGTCTCTGTACTTTTTTAAAATGTTCAGATATCTAGTTGTGTAATGCTTGTTGCAGTCTGTTATAGCAGCAGTTTGTATCTTCAGTTTTTTGGCCAAGCTAGTTAGTGTGCACTGCCAGTGGTGGGGCACGTGGAGACGCCCCTTTCCACCTTCTGCAGAGACCGTACTCTCTGAAACTCCATTGGTTCGCTTATCCCTTCCCACCCAAACTACGTCCTCCCCAGGTACATGTTCATAGTGAAGTTGCTGCTTGTGTTATATCTGCAGGATATTCACATCCGTTTTCCTTTTCTCAGGACTCTCAGATCATGGACATTTTAGCCACAGCGGGGACCACGGTTACTCTCACGGTCATGCCAAAAGCTGTCTTTGAGCACATGGTTAAACGGTGAGTACGCCCAGCAGGAACATCACGATGCAGCTGTACAAGTGGTTGGTGAGACCACACATCGGAGTTCTTTCTGGGTCTTCTACTCTGATACTTTAACTGTAGGTCTCTCCAGCTCCCTCGCCGCCTTGTAGAAACAAGCAACCAAGCAACTGCAGCTGCTGGTTTACAAATAAATCTGAAGGGCCCCGACCTGAAACGACACCTATCCACGTTCTCCAGAGATACTGCCACACCCGCTGAGTTACTACAGCACTTTGTATTGTTTGGTATAAACTAGCATCTTCAGTTCCTTGTATCTGCAGAGTTGTGCAACGTAGAAAGTGGCCTTTCAGCCCCTCATGTTGATACCAACATTATTGCCCCTCGCCTTCTTCCTTTTTAAGATGCTCTTTATACCTCCAGATTCCGGGACCGTTTCTTTCCAGCTCTTATCAGGCAACTGAACCATCCTATTACCAAATGGGGAGAGTTCCTCACCTACCATCTACCTCTTTGGAGACCGTCGGACTATCTATAATCGGACTTTACCTTGCACTAAACGGCCTGTATCTGTGGCCAGCTCAATTGCAATTATAGTCTTTCTGCTGACTGGTTAGCATGCAACAAAAAGTGTTTCACTGTATCTCTGTGCACGTGACAATAACCTAAACTAACTAACTGAAACCAACCTGTTTTTGGTCAATGCCTCTATTTTTATGTGTTCTCTGTTAATGTTTGATTTTGTGGTGCTATGAATAAGTTTCAATTATTCTCATAGGTTCATGTAGCATAAAAACTGGTCCTTTAGCCCAGCATGTCTCTGATACCCCTTCTGTACCAAACTACACTAATTTGATTTACCAACATTGGGTGTGTAGACTATGCCTTGATTATCATGAGCATATCTTCACTATCACCTCTCCAGGCAATTCCATGACAGCCATGTCCCCAAAGATCACCTCTAACCCGCCTGCCTCTCATCCAAACCCTTTGCAGTCTTGTCTTTCACAACCCATACTTTCAGAACCAAGCACTTTGTGTTTTGCACACAATTCCAGCATCTGCAGTCTCTTGTTCCTCCCTCAGTCTTCTCTGCTCCAAGATATTTGTACTTTTTGGAATGTATGACTTTTGGGATGTTGCCCAAATAACGTTGTTGTTTTTCTTCCAGGATGTCCTTTGGTCTCGTCTCTCTGATGGATCACTCCACCCCAGAGGTGTAAGGCTTTGGACTCCTCCGGTTCCTCTTCAGCGAGGATCGAGTGTGGACCCATCTTCTGTCGCCTGACCACTCCTCAACTCTCTTCTCATGTGTATGTTGTTTAGAATTGACGATGGTTTGCAGCAGTCCGTGCTTCATGCTGGCCTTGCCTTCTCGTCACTTTTAACCATTTGCGGTTAAACCACTGTGACCATGTGGGTTTCTTCCAGGTGTTCCGGTTTCCACCCACATCCCAAAGACGTGCGGGTTTGTAGGTTAATTGGCCCTCTGTAAATTGCCCCTGATGTGTAGGGAGTGGATGTGAAAGTGGGATAACACAAAACTAGTGTGAATGGGTGATCAATAGTCATTGTGGACAGTGGGTTTAAGGGCTGGTGTTTATGCTTCATCGTTGAATCCATCATTGAATTCACGGTAGCATTCCCAATGTAATCAAGGATAAAAGTTACCATCTTCTCCCTGCTCCCACCTGGAAAAGTACAGAAGCCTGAAAGCGTGCACCACCAGACTCGGGAACAGCTTCTTCCCCTCTTATCAGGCTTCTGAACGGTCCTTCCATTAGGTATGGTAGTGTCCGATTCACCGCTACCCAATTATGGACACTGGACTTTGTCTATGGAACTGATGCACTACAATATTGAGAATTATATTCTGCACTCTGTATCTTCCCCTTTGTTCTACCTATTGTACTTAAGTTTGAACTGGTTGTACCTATGTATAGTATATCTGATCTGTTTGAATAGCATGCAAAAACAAAGCTTTTCACTGTACCTTGGTGCATGTAACAATAATAAACCTAAACTTAAAATCAGCAGGTGGTTAAAAGCATAATTGTGGATCAAAAAACAATAAGAATCATTAGCAATTGGAATTGTGTGCAGTAAAAGTGCAATACAGCACATTGTAAACCAAAGACCCTCAACATGAGCTTAAGTAGGACATTGCATGACAATTAGTCGCACAGACTGTCCAGCAGTTGGAGCCAAGCAATCGGCCAATTATAGAAACATAGAAAATAGGTGCAGGAGTAGGCCATTCGGCCCTTCGAGCCTGCACCGCCATTCAATATGATCATGGCTGATCATCCAACTCGATATCCCGTACCTGCCTTCTCTCCATACCCCCTGATCCCTTTAGCCACAAGGGCCACATCTAACTCCCTCTTAAATATAGCCAATGAACTGGCCTCAACTACCTTCTGTGGCAGATAGTTCCAGAGACTCACCACTCTGTGTGAAAAATGTTTTCTACATCTTGGTCCTAAAAGAATTTCCCCTTATCCTTAGACTGTGACCCCTTGTTCTGGACCTCCCCAACATCGGGAACAATCTTCCTGCATCTAGCCTATCCAACCCCTTAAGAATTTTGTAAGTTTCTATAAGATCCCCCCTCAGTCTTCTAAATTCTAGCGAGTACAAGCCAAGTCTATCCAGTCTTTCCTCATATGAAAGTCCTGATATCCCAGGAATCAGTCTGGTGAACCTTCTCTGTACCCCTCTTTGGCAAGAATGTATTTTCTCAGATTTGGAGACCAAAACTGTACGCAATACTCCAGGTGTGGTCTCACCAAAACCCTGTACAACTGCAATAGAACCTCCCTGCTCCTATACTCAAATCCTTTCACTATGAATGCTAACATACCATTTGCTTTCTTCACTGCCTGCTGCACCTGCATGCCTACTTTCAATGACTGGTGTACCATGGCACCCAGGTCTTGTTGCATCTCCCCTTTTCCTAATTTGCCACCATTAAGGTAATAGTCTACCCTCCTGTTTTTGCCACCAAAGTGGATAACCTCACATTTATCCACATTATACTGCATCTGCCATGCATTTGCCCACTCACCCAGCCTATCCAAGTCATCTTGCAGCCTCCTAGCATCCTCACACCTAACACTACCCCCAGCTTAGTGTCATCCGCAAACTTGGAGATGTTGCATTCAATTCCCTCGTCCAAATCATTAATATATATTGTAAATAGCTGGGGTCCCAGCACTGAGCCTTGCGGTACCCCACTAGTCACTGCCTGCCATTCTGAAAAGGACCCGTTTACTCCTACCCTTTGCTTCCTGTCTGCCAGCCAGTTCTCTATCCACATCAATACTGAACCCCCAATACCGTGTGCTTTAAGTTTGTATACTAATCTCTTATGTGGGACCTTGTCGAAGGCCTTCTGAAAGTCTAGAAATAACACATCCACTGGTTCTCCCTTATCCACTCTGCTAGTTACATCCTCGAAAAAATTCTATAAGATTCGTCAGACATGATTTACCTTTCGTAAATCCATGCTGACTTTGTCTAATGATTTCACCACTTTCCAAATGTACTGCTATCCCATCTTTAATAACTGACTCTAGCAGTTTCCCCACTACCGATGTTAGACTAACTGGTTTGTAATTCCCCGTTTTCTCTCTCCCTCCTTTTTTAAAAAGTGGGGTTACATTGGCTACCCTCCAATCCTCAGGAACTACTCCAGAATCTAAGGAGTTTTGAAAAATTATCACTAATGCATCCACTATTTCTGTGGCTACTTCCTTGAGTACTCTGGGATGCAGACTATCTGGCCCTGGGGGTTTATCGGCCTTTAATCCATTCAATTTACCCAACACCACTTCTTGGCTAACCTGGATTTCACTCAGTTCCTCCACCTTATTTGACCCGGTCCCCTGCTATTTCCTGCAGATTATTTATGTCTTCCTTAGTGAAGACAGAACCAAAGTAGTTATTCAATTGGTCTGCCATGTCCTTGTTCCCCATGATCAATTCACCTGTTTCTGACTGCAAGGGACCTACATTTGTTTTAACTAATCTCTTTCTCTTCACATATCTATAAAAACGTATGGCAGCACAGTGGCTCGGCGAACGCCAGAGACCCTTTGGTGCTGTCTGTACGGAGTTTGTACATTCTCCCTGTGATTACGTGGGGTTCCTCTGGGGGCTTTGGTTTACTCCAACAATCCAAAGACATGCAGGTTTGTTGGTTAATTGGCTTATGTGAATTGTCCCTAGTGTGTAGAATAGAACTTAGTGTAAGGGTGATTGTTGGTCAGTGCGGATGCAGTGGGCCGTAGGGCCTGTTTCCACATTGTATGTCTAATTTAATCTAAACTAATATTAAAGTGATTTTTTGGAATTCCCACCTGATAAGCTGAGAGATGCTCCCTAATATTCAACTGCTGGGATCACTGGAGAGGGATATAACCAAGTTCTAAATTTGCCCGTGCTAGCATCAAGTCAGGGTGACATCGCTCACCTCATCCAGCACCAACTGAGCAGTAGCATTGTCCATCACCTGCCCATGATTCCTGATCCTGTTCTATTCTGGGCAAAGGTTCTCAACGTGTGAAATGCGGCTTCAATTTTCTTGTCACCATCTTTTGAGATGTAACTAATAAAAGCACAAATGTTAACCATAAAAATCACCTTACATCGTGCAAACCCTGAGGTGGTTGCACCATTATTTTCAGCTTGGTGATTCGGGGTCAAACTATAAGCTGATGTAGAGTAATGTGCTACAACAACTTGCCTTTCCTTTGATCCATCACCTTTGTTGATCTGTGGAAGCAGATGACACACCCAGTGACACCCTGGTCAAGATGAGATTTGGAAAGAACACACAGTGTTGGAGTAACTCAACAGGTCAGGCAGCATCTCTGGCGAACATGGATAGATGATGTTTAGGGTCTGGACTCTTCTTCAGACTGATGTGGAATTCATTGACAAAGATGGCTGTGGAGGCAAGTCAATGGATATTGTTAAGGTGGAGATTGATAGATTCTTCATTAGTACAGGTGTCAGGGGTTGAATGGCAGAGTAGACTTGGTGGGCTGAATAGCCTAATTCTGCTCCTACAACTTATGAACTGATGATTCTAATCTTTGCTGACAACGTTTTACATGCTTTAGTGATTTTTCATTTAGACATGCGGCCAGAGGTTTCATGTGTTTATTTCATGAACAGTTCAGCGCTACAGAGTGAGTGGTACAAGTGATAAACCAAAACCGCGCGAAAGCCCCTCAACCACCAGTCATGGAGCAAGGGGCTCAGTGTTACCTGTACTTTGTGTGCAGACATAGGAGCACGCAGGCACACGCACACACACACACACACGCCGCACAAAACCCAAACAGCCACACAGAACAAAGACATAATTGAATGAAACAACCACTGCTCTTTTCTGGCCTGTACTCTGCATGAACACAGAGCAGATCTAGGACAAAGTTGAAAGGAGGTCCTCACAAAGTGAGCAGAGGTCCCACAGGGGACAAGTCACGAGGTTTCTCTAGTAGGAACACAATAAACATCGATGGACCCATCGTCCACTCCCGTCCACTTGCCCCCGAGCTGGACATGTACCAATGCCACATCACAAAGAAGTAGATCAACACGCCATCAGTTGGCATCTTTGTCACTTGGATTGCCAATGGATCAGAGAAGTCAATTATCATCACCACCAGCCAGGGGCACCTTGGAGTCCACCCATCCCCCCCCCCCCCCCCCCAAACAAGGTGTACACATCCTACAGGAAGTATTAAAACCGCGACTCTGTAGTAGTTAAAATGTAGAAAATGCACAAATTTTAAACCATAGTGCATTGATTTCTCTCTGATCATTTATAAAGAATATTTTGGAAATTTCTATACCTAAATAATAGGACTCACTGCTCAAACAAGTTACCGTAAAAACAGTATATGGTCTGGTATATTTGAAATATTTTTCCTTCCCTGAACCCTTTGGGAAGACACCCTGAATCTACTCAAAATTCATTCAGGTTGTCCTGTCTATTTTGAATTTATTTGCCCATCTTTTGACTAGGATAGTGCTAGTGTACGGGGGATCGCTGGTGGGCGCAGACTCGGTAGGCCGAAGAGCCTATTTCCGCACTGTATATACTAATCTGGGTGCAATAACCTCCATTTTCGTTTTCAAGAAGTGGTATGGCAAACTTTGATCAGTGCAAACACGTATCATAGGTAACTGTTAAAAAACAGGCAAGGAATTAAATAAATAAATGAACGAATAAATAGATAAATAAATGGATAGATAAATAAATAGATAAATAAATAATTAGATCGATAAATGAGGGGTGAATACAATAAATAAGGCTAACACCACATATGGAGGAGGGGGGTGGACAGGCTAGTAGACTACTTACTGCTATTATATGTCAATCAGAGCCATGGTTACAAGCGACCGTTGAAGATCTATACGAGCCGAGTGCGAACCAGAACAACAAATGATGAACTGCATTAATGAAGTGTAGGCTGTGCTTTGTAGCCTCTACTGACCAGAGTCTAATAAAACCTGCTGAAATACTTTGTCTTTAAATAATAACACAAATATATAGTCTTTGAACTGTGATGGAAATGGTCGACAGAGTCTTCTGACGCACTGTACAGGCATGCGATGGATTTATAAGGTCCTGGCTTTTAAACATTCACTTAGATTATTTATTAATCTCTGTCTATAGTTTTTATATATATATTTATATATATATATATTAATATATATTTGGGTGTATCAATGATTTGTTGACATTGATACAAAGAGCCTGATCAGTTGGTGGGAATGATACGACTTTGTATCTCACTAGGAGATAATCGAAGGAGGAGTGGGAGAGGACAGGATGGTGTTGGGGAGGGCGGTTCATGTTGGTGGCGGATGGAGGCAAGGATGAGTTTTTGGATTGGGCTGGTGCCTAGGATTGTGGTGGGTCATCGAGGGACTTGGACAAAAGTTGGTGGAGAAGGCAGGATGGTGAATGTTGGATGAAGGATGGGGTGGGACTGGGGCAGGATGGAATGGAGGGCGGTCGATGTGGGAGAAGGGATGTGAGGGGTGCATTGAGGATCTGGAATGGATACTGGTGGAAGAAGGTAGGAATGGGAATTGGAAAGGAGGGGGATGTGGTGGAATGGGTTGGTGGTCTTTGATGGAGAAGGAAAGCAAAGAGTGGGTTTGGTTCCACGATGAACAATGGGAAGAGGGCAGAGGACCATAAGTTCATAAGATATGGAAGCAGAATTAGGCAATTCAGCCCAGTGATCAGGAATGGGGGAGTGGGATGGATGTAATGGGTGAGTACTCTATGATGTAGAGAGGATATGAGGGATGTGTTAAGCGACTGGGATGGGCAATGTTTGGATGGAGATGGAGTGGGGGCTAGGATGGGAGATCGGGATAGTGCGGCGAAGATGCATTTGTGTTCAGCCGGCGCAGGGAATGCAGGGCGATGACGCAGCAACTGCGCAGCAGCACGCCCAGGTTGTAGAGCGGTTGGGACCGTCCTCGTTGGGTGTGGATGATCCAGGCCAGGGTGGGCAAGGCTGGTACTATCACTGCCAGCAGGTCCACCATGTAGTAACGGCTCCAGTGACTCAACTGGTCTGGGGCATCCTCAGCCTCTCCCTGACTGGCGGCCTCGGACAACGTCTCCGCAACTGACCGGCCATCGGTGCTCCCCTCATCTGGGTCGCCGCTGAGCATCCAGCGAGTCTGTAGGTCGAGGAATGACCCTGGTGGCTCCCCTTCTGGTCCGACATCACTGGGGCTGCAAGCACCAGATCCCAACACATTCTTCGTCGCGGTTTCTGACTCTGGACTGTGGGGAAGGTGGTCCGTCTGAACGCTCTGGTCCCGTATGTTGACCCTGGGGGTCCCAGCTTGGGAATCCCCCCCATTGGCCTTACGGCCCAACAATGGCCTTGGCCTTGCAGTGAAGCTAGGTCCCTCGATGGCCCGGTCAATCCCGGACGCAAGGGAGCTATGGTGGGGGACGGGACTCTCCTGGGCGCCCTGCAGGATGGCCGCAGGCTCGCTCAGCTTGGTGTAGGTGGAGCTTCGGGTAAGCGGCCTGGCCGGGGAGGCGGAGGCCGACCGAGATGTCCCGTCCTGAGCCAACTCCATGCTCTGCAGCAAGGTCTCCAGCTTGCGGTTCTGGATGTTGATGTCGATGAAGTACTTCTGGATGCCCTTGTCCTTCTCCACCAGGTTGTTCTTTACCGTGTCAATCACCTGCTTCAGCTGCTTGATCTCCTTCCTGGCCTCCTTCAGTGAGAGCTGAGCCTCTACTCGGTGGCATTCCTCCTCAATCCAGTCCTCCTGCATCCTGGACAGCTGTAGTTTCAGGTCCTCCACCTCGGTCGCCCTGTGGAAACAGGATCCCCAACAGGTTAATTTGCAGGAAGGAACTGCTGCAGATGCTGGTTTGCACTGAAGATAGACACAAAATGCTGGAGTAACTCAGCACATCAGGCAGCTTCTCTGGAGAAAAGGAATAAGTGATGTTTTGGGACGGGGCCCTTCAATGGCTCAAGTCCGCTCCGACCAACGATTCCCACCCACTGACAGGTTTCTAAACACTAGGGACAATGTCAAGGTTTCAAGGTCAAGGTCAGTTTATTTAAGGTACAGTGAAATGTGAGTTACAATTTACAGACAATAGACAATAGGTGCACGAGTAGGCCATTCGGCCCTTCGATGCTGCACCGCCCTTCAATATGATCATGGCTGATCATCACCAATCAGTACCTTCTCCCCATATCCCCCAACCGCTATCTTTAAGAGCCCTGTCTAGCTCTCTCTTGAAAGTATCCAGAGAACCGGCCTCCACCGCCCTCTGGGGCAGAGAATTCCGCAGACTCACAACTCTCTGTGTGAAAAAGTGTTTCCTCGTCTCCGTTCTAAATGACTAACCCCTTATTCTTAAACTGTGGACCCTGGTTCTGGACTCCCCCAACATCCTGGGAATTAACCTTGTAAACCCACGCCGCAATCCCTCAATAGCAAGAATGTCCTTCCCCAAATTAGGGGACCAAAACTACACACAATACTCCAGGTGTGGTCTCACTAGGGCCCTATACAACTGCAGAAGGACATCTTTGCTCCTATATTCAACTCCTCTTGTTATGAAGGCCAACATGCCATTCGCTTTCTTCACTGCCTGCTGTACCTGCATGCTTACTTTCATTGACTGATGAACAAGGACCCGCAGATCCCGTTGTACTTCCCCTTTTCCCAACTTGACACCATTTAGATAATAATCTGCCTTCCTGTTTTTGCTACCAAAGTGGATAACCTAACATTTATCCACAATAAACTGCATCTGTCATGCATCTGTCCACTCATCCAACCTGTCCAAGTCACCCTGCATTCTCATAGCATCCTCCTCACAGTTCACACTGCCACCCAACTTTGTGTCATCTGCAAATTTGCTAATGTTACTTTGAATCCCTTCATCTAAATCATTGATGTATATAGTAAATAGCTGCAGTCCCAGCACCGAGCCTTGCGGTACCCCACTAGTCACTGCCTGCCATTCTGAAAGGGACCCGTTAATCCCTACTCTTTGTTTCCTGTCTGCCAACCAATTCTCTATCCATGTCAGCACTCTACCCGCAATATCATGTGCCCTAATTTTGCCCACTAATCTCCTCTGTGGGACCTTATCAAATGTTTTCTCAAAGTCCAGGTACACTACTACATCCACTGGCTCTCGCTTGTCCATTTTCTTAGTTACATTCCAGAAGATTGGTCAAGCATGATTTCCCCTTCGTAAATCCATGCTGACTTGGACCGATCCTGTTACTGCTATCCAAATATGCCGCTATTTCATCTTTTATAATTAACTCCAGCATCTTCCCCACCACCGATGTCAGGCTAACTGGTCTATAATTACCTGTTTTCTCTCTCCCGCCTTTCTTAAAAAGTGGGATAACATTAGCTATCCTCCAATCCACAGGAACTGATCCTGATTCTATAGAACATTGGAAAATTATCACCAATGCATCCACAATTTCTAGAGCCACTTCCTTAAGTACCCTGGGATGCAGACCATCAGGCCCTGGGGATTTATCAGCCTTCAGTCCCATCAGTCTACCCAACACCATTTCCTGCCTAATGTGGATTTCCTTCAGTTCCTCCGTCACTACAGAAGCCAATTAAACTACAAACCTGTACATCTTAGGAGTGTGGGAGAAAAAGGGAGCTCCCAGAGAAAACCCACGCAGGTCATGGGGAGAACATACACACCCTATACAGGCAGCACTTGAGGTCAGAATCGAACCCAGGTCTCTGGCACTGTGAGGCAGCAACTTTACTGCTACGTCACCATACCGTCCGGTAATAAGGAAGGCAAATGCTATGTTAGCATTTATTTCGAGAGGACCCAGGTATAAAAACAGGGATGTAATTCCGAGGCTTTATAAGGCACTCTTCAGACTGCATTTGGAGTATTGTGAGCAGTTTTGAGCCCCATATGTGAGGAAGGATATGCTGACATTGGAGAGGGTCCAGAGGAGGTTTAGGAGAATGTGCCTGGGGATGATTGGGTTAACATATGATTAGTGTTAGACAGCACTGGGCATGCACTCGTTGGAGTTTAGAGGGAAGAGGGGGGGACCTCATTGAAACACCGAATAGTGAAAGGCCTGGATAGAGTGGACGTGGAGAGGATATTTCCACTAGTGGGAGAGTCTAGGACCAGAGGGCACAGTCTCAGAATAAAAGGGCACACCTTTAGAAAGGAGATAAGGAATATTTTATTTAGTCAGAGGGCGGTGAATCTGTGGAATTCATTGGTGCTTGGGCTCCAATTGATGTGGATTCATTGCCAGAGATGACTGTGGAGGCCAATTTATTGTGCATATTTACAGCAGAGATTGACACATTCTTGATTTGTAAGAGTCAAGGATTACAGGGAGATGGCAGGAGAATGGGGTTGAGAGGGAAAGATAGATCAGCCATTATTGAATTATAGAATAGACTCGATGGGCCGAATGGCCTGCTTCTGATTCTATGATTTATGAACTCATGAAGAGGCAATTATCATGCCTAGCTTCAATAGGACGGATGTTTTAAGTTTTTAGTTTAGAGATGCAATGCTGAAATAGGCCCTTTGGCCCACCAAGTATATGCCGACCAGCGATCCCCGTACACTTGCACTATCCTACACATTGATAATGAGTGGATGTGGAGAGGATGTTTCCACTAGTGGGAGAGTCCAGGACTAGAGGTCATAGCTTCAGAATCAAAGGACGTTCCTTTAGGAGGGAGATGAGGAGGAATTTCTTTAGGCAGAGGGTGGTGAATCTGTGGAATTCTTTGCCACATAAGGCTGTGGAGGCCAAGTCAGTGGATATTTTTAAGGCAGAGATAGATAGATTCTTGATTAGTACAGGTGTCACGGTTTATGGGGAGAAGGCAGGAGAACGGGGTTAGGAGAGGGAGATGGATCAGCCGTGATTGAATGACGGAGTAGACTTGATGGGCCAAGTGGCCTAATTCTGCTTCTATCATTTACGACTAGGAACAATTTACAATTTTTACCAAAGCAAATTAACCTACAAACCTGTACGTCATTGGAATGTAAGAGGAAACCGGATCACCCAGAGAAAACCCACGGGTCACAGCCTCACAGGGAGAGCGTACAAACTCCGTACAGACAGCACCCATAGTCAGGAACCAGCCCAGGTGTCTGGCGCTTGAATACAAAAGTTGGGACATCATGATGCAGCTGTACAAGTCGTTGATGAGACCACACGTGGAGTACTGAGGGTAGTTCTGGTGGCCCCACTATACGAAGAACGTTATTAAGTTGGAAATGGTGCAAGGGAGATTCACCAGAATATTACCAAGGCTTGTGGGCTTGAGATATAGGGAGAGGTATGAACAGCATTATCTGATCGGTTTGGACAGCATGCAAACAAAGCTTTTCCCTGTATCGCGGTGCATGTGACAATAATAAACCTAAACATATATTGACCAGCCGTGAGTAAGTAATGACCTGCCCGTGGCTGTCCCCTGCACCACCCATCTCCCTCCTCCCACACACAACCCTACCTCTCATCCAGCTTTTCCTCCGTCTCCTTTAGCTTTGCCCTCAGGTGTCGGATGGACACCTCTTTCTGCTGCAGTGGGTCAGGTACTGCTCAGGGGTCGGGGGCTTGATGCCATGGTTCTCGCTGCACGAGGAATACTTGCTGGAACGTCTGCAGAGGGAGTTCACAACCAAACGCCTTAGAGGACAGGAGGCGGAATGGAGAAGCCACACATACACACACAACAGCACAGCACAGGCACACGCCCTTCGGCACACAATGTACAAGTTAAACTCATCTCCTCTGCCTGCACGTCACCCATCTCCCTCCATTCCCTGCATATCATTGTGCCTATTGAAAACCCTCTTAAATGCCACTATTGTGTCTACCTCCACCACCACCCGACAGTGCATTCCAGGCACCAGCACCTCTGTGTAAAAAACTTGCCCGCATATCTCCTTTCAACTTTGCCCCTCTCACCATAAAGCTACGCCCTCTAGTATTTGATATTTCCAGCCTGGGATGAAAGTTCTGAATGCCAACCGTTTCCGAAGATCGCTTCTCTCTCTCAAGCAGAGAAGGAAGTAATTTCGGACCAACGAGTCGATGCTAGCTCCCTGGTCCTACTTTTCCCTCTAACCCATTCTCTCCACATTCCTATCAACTCCCGAAACACTGGGGGCAACTTACAGCAGCCAATTAACTTATATCCTCATGACTTCGGGACGTGGGAGGAAACCGAAGCACCTAGAGGATATCCATGCAGTCACAGGGAGAATGTGCAAACTCTGCACAGTCAGCATCCGGGGTCAGGAATGAACCTGCATCGTTGGAGCTGTGAGGCAATGCCACTGTGACAAAGTACTTTACAGAAGAAGTTTCTCGACCCGAAATGTCGCCTATTCTTTCGCTCCTTAGATGCTGCCTCACCCGCTGAGTTTCTCCAGCATTTTTGTCTACCTTATAGACATAGAGGTACTTCTGAATTGGAAGCCTTATCCATGCATTGAAATATTCCATTAAAGTTAACAGAGTAAGGGCCGGATAGATTATTTTACTCTCAAACCTCAATGAAAAACAGTTATAGAATCGTACAGCATGGAAACAAGCACTTCGGCCCAACTCATCCATGTTAATCAAAATGACCCATCTATGCTCGTGCCATTTGTCTGCCTTTGGCCCATATTTCTCCAAACCATCTTTTCTACCCATCCACCAGTCCAAATGTCTTTCTACTGCTGTTATAGTACCTGCCTCAACTACCTCCTCTGGCAGCTCATTCCATACGCCTACTCCCGATGTGTGAAAAAGGTTGCCCCTCAGGTTCATAATAAATCTTCCTGCCTCTCACAAACCCATTTCCTTTGGTTTGTGATTCCCCTACCCTGGGTAAAAGACTCTGTGCATTCACCCTCATCATCTCCCGCAACCTCTGCTCTCCAAGGAATAAAGCCCTAGCCTGCTCAACCTCTCTCCCTGTAGCTCAGGCCCTCCAGTCCCGGCAACATCCTCGGAAATGTTCTCTGCACTCTTTTCATCTGAAGAACATCCTTCCTATAGCAGTGCTACCAAAACTAAACACAATATTCCAAGTGCAGCCGCACCAACATGTTGTACAACCGCAATATAATGTCCCAAGCCGAAGTGACAAAAGCCTCTTTGACCACCCTATCTTTCAAGGAAATATGTACCTGCACTCCTAGATCCTCTTTGCTCTGCACCACTCCCCAGAGCCCTACCATTCACCGTGTAGGTCATGCCCATGTTAGATTCCCAAAAATGCAACACCTCGCATCGCCAAGCGATGGGTGGGTGGGCGGCTGGGCTTGGTGGGTGGATGGATGGATGTGTGGGCGGGCTGGCATCTCCCTGGGTTACCTGAGTGTGGGGCTGCTGTCACTCCCCTTGTAGGAGCCGGAGTTGCTGCTGCTGCTGAGCGAGGAGTTGGCACAGGCTTCAAGCCGTCCGACCGGCGGGGAGGTCCGTCTGGGCCGCGTCAGCAGCGGCTGCATCTCCTGCCGCCCGGCACTCGGGCTCAGCGCCGACTTGAACAGGGAGGAGAAGCCAGTCCTTCCATGGACGCCCCGACTGCATGCAGGGGAGAGAAGGCGTCAGAACCTCAGTCAAACCCGTTCGCCGTCCACACAGATCATCCAGTTTCTGCACGGACACCAAACCCAACCTGCACTCCGGTCTAAATTCTCCCCTCAGCTGATGTTCTTGTGGATTTTGCACATTCTCCCCCTGGGTGCTCCAGTTTCCTTCCACACCCCCAAAAACGCACGGGTTTGCAATTTAATTAGCCCTCTGTAAATTGCACTTGATTTGTAGGAGTGGATGAGAAAGTGGGGCAACATAGAATTAGTGTGAACAGATGATCAACAGTCGGCATGGACTCAGTCGGCCGTGTCATCTCTTGTGTCTCTTGGATGTAGGGAGGCTGGACGGAATGTCAAGCTGTAACTATTCTAGAGCAAGTTGCTTCTACATTTCCCCCCACAGATGCTGCCTGACCCGCCGAGTTCCTCCAGCAACTGTGGGTCAGACAGCATCACTGGGGGGAAATGGACAGTCAACATTTCAGGTCGGGACTCCACTTCAAATTGAAGGACGAGTCATCTGACCATTCCCTGCACAGATGCTGCCTGACCCGCTGTTCATCCAGCACTTTGTACTTTGCTTAAGATTCCAACATCTGCAGTTCCTTGTTCAAATAGCGATTTCACCCCAAAAAGCCAAGGACTTCAGGCTTCGTTTTTCTCTTTGCACTAAATTGTTGTTGTTTTTAATTTATTGAACTTTTTGTTGGTTTAATGTTTTCTACTGAGTTCTATGTTTACTTACATGTTGTGCTGCTGCAAGTAACGATTTATTTGTTTTATTTTGGTACATACGACAATTAAACACTCTTGATTCTTGAAGCTACCACCACCATCTCTTCCACACTGACAAGAGACTGTTCAAGGGATCGCTCTACAGATATCTGTCATATCCCCACCCAATACCTCAAACTGATTAAACTGTATCTGCCGATTCTCTGCCAATATCTGTAACTGATCTATAGGCTATCTTACCCTTTCACAATCTTCTCCCCATCCACAATCCTGCCAACTTTTCATGTCATCTGCAAACTCAATGATCAGATCATCTACATTTTTACTGAATTGTATGCGAAAAACATATTTCAGTGTACCTTGGTACATGTGACAATAAGGTACCATTGTAGCCTGATATGATGAAGCATCATTCAGGGTGGCACAGTAGCACAGCAGTAGAGTTGCTGCCTTACAGCGCCAGAGACCCTGGTTCAATCATAACTAAGGGTGCTGTCTGTATAGAATTTGTACGTTCTCCCCGTGACTGCTTGCGTTTTCTACGGGTGCTTTGGTTCCCACCCACACTCCAAAGACACACAGGTTTGTGGGTTAATTGGTTTCTGTACATTGTCTCAAGTGTGTAGGATAGTGCTAATGTACGGGGTGATCGCTGGTTGGCGCAGACTCGGGTGGGCGTTTTCACGCTGTATCGCTAAAGTCTATACCCAAGGTCAGGATTGAACCCGGGTCTCTGGGCGGTTGTGTAGTAGCACTACCCACTGCATCACTGTTCCACCTGGCATCTCTTGCAATTAAACATGTTGTCTCAGCATCTACTCTGTCAAATTCTTTCGATCTCCATCAGGTCAGCCTCGGACTGCCCACTTCATTGAAGCATAGGTGATGAGCAGTAGTGGTGGAGTGGTGGAGTGGTATACCTCCGTGCTGGTGGTCTTCTTCCTGATCCTGACATGGGGCTCACTGCTGGGAACCTCCAGGCAACCTGGAAAAGCAGAAGATCCATGTTGAAAAGACTTGAATTAAATCCATTTTCGAATAAGGCTGTAATGTGGAAAAAGTGGAGTCTGAATACTTTCTGAATGCACTGTAGACCACAATCTCTGGACACACCCACATTCCAAAGACACACAGGTTTGTAAGTTAATTGGCTTCTGAAAAATTGTAAATTGTCCCTAGTGTGTGGGATAGTGCTAGTGTACGGGATGATCGCCGGTCGGTGTCTACTCAGTGGGCCGAGGGGCCTGATTCAGTTCTGTATCTCTAAAGTAAAACAGAGATTACATCACCTTCTCCTGAGCTGGAAGCTTCAAAGATTCAGCAGTTCCAAGCTCAGTGTCCATTTACAATTCAACTGCCTTGGAATGTATTTATTTCCAATGTTTAAAATAAATTACATATCTACAAAGGTTAGACGCCGTTCTGAATTGAACCGACTGTAATCGCTTTAGTGCAAGTGGAATATCAGCAGGAACGCAGCCAACTCCCCTTTAGAATTCCAAACATCTACCCCAGTGCTGAGTGACTGGCAGGAGGTGAACAAAACACAGTCAACAGTCTCTTGTTTCCAGGCAACAGAAATACCCAGTCACTCAGACCAGAATCACCCAAGCAAGAACACATAATTCTTGCACTGATCTCTTTCCCTTCTCCCTTTAGGCCAGATCCAGTTAAACGGTGTCTTTATAAGTACGGTGCTGCAGAATGAAGCAGATTCTCATTCAGTAAGATAATCATGGAGTTACATAGCGTGAAAACAGGCCCTTCGGCCCAACTTGCCCAAAGCGACCAACATGTTCCCATCTACACTTGTCCTACCTGCCTGCATTTGGCTTACCAACATCACATCCTTGCACATCAGTCCACTTTGCAATGAATCCCACCCTTTGCAGAATAAATATTAAAGGACAGGAAGCCTCTGATCATACTCTCAGGGGTAACTGTGAATGGACAGTCAAGTGTGTAGGAAAGAACTGCAGATGCTGGTTTACACTCTTTGGAGAAAAGGAATAGGTGACATTTCAGGTCGAGACCTTTCTTCAGACCGAGAGTGATGGGAGAGGGAAACTAGAGGTATCCCTCTCAAACAATGTTGGCACTAATAATGACAACAGGTCCCAATTGTGAATATTTAGGCTAGTTTAAAGATATAACATGGAAACAGGCCCTTCGGCCCACATTGACCATCGATCAACCGTTGACTCCAGTTCTATGTTATCCCACTTTCTCAGCCACTTCCTACACACGAGGGACAATTTACAGAAGCTATTTAAACTACAAACCCGCTTGTCTTCGGGATGTAGGAGGAAACTGGAGCGCCAGGAAACCTGCGTGGTAACGGAAAATGTGCAAACTCCACGCAGACAGCATCCATAGGCAGGATCAAACCCAGGTCTCTGTCACATTGAGGCAGCAGCTCTACCAGCTGTGCCACCGTGCCGCCCTTAAAAATATAAAATAACTATGTGCCTGAAGAAGGATCCCGACCCAAAATGTCGCATATCCACATCCTCCACAGATGTTGCCTGACCCACTGACCTACAGTACAGCAACAAGCCCCTCGGCCCACAATGTTTGTCCTGAACATTATGCCAAGTTAAACTAACCTCATCTGCCTGTACATGATCCATAACCCACCATTCCTTGCATATCCATGTGCCCAACCAAAAGCCTCTTAAATGCCATTATCGTATTTGCCCCACACCAATACCCCTGGCAGCGCACTCCAGGCACTCACCACCCTCAGTGTAAAAAAACCTGTCCCACACGTCTCCTTTCAACTTTGCCCCTCTCACCTTAAAGATATGCCCGCTTGTATTTGATATAAAGACTCTAGCTTCCTACCCTATAGGCCTCTCACAGTTTTATATATTTGCCGAAAGCGGTGACACAAGTAGATAGGATGGTAATAAAGACATGTAGTATGCCTGTCTTCATCAATCAGGGTGTTGAGTATAATAGTCAGGAAGTCATGTTGCAGCTTTACAGGACTCTGGTTAGGCTGCATTTGGAGAACTGTTTACAGCTAATACATAGAACGGTACAGCTTAGAAACCGCCCCATCAGCCCACAACGTCAGTGGTGAACATAATGCCAAGACCGGATTAACACAAAATGCTGGAGTACCTCAGCGAGTCAGGGAGCATCTCTGGAGAAAAGGAATAGGCGATGTTTCGGGTTGGAGCCCTTCTTCAGACCCGAAACATCGCCTATTCCTTTTCTCCAGAGATGATGCTTGACCTGCTGAGTTACTCCAGCAATTTGTGTCTATCTTTGGTATAAACCAGCATCTGCAGTTGCTGCCTACACATGATGCCAAGACCAATCTTTATCGCCTACATATAATCTATATCCCTCCATTCCCTGCAATATCCAAGTCTCTTAAATGACTGGTCACCCCATTACAGGAAGGGTGTGGAGGCTTTTGAGAGGGTGCAGAAGAGGTTCACCAGGATTCTGCCTAGATTAGAGATTACTAGTTATAAGGAGAGATTGGACAAACTTGGATATGATTTTCTCTGGCTCAATGGAGGGTGTTAATGTTATTGGATCACTTTTACACGCAGTGAGCAGAGGTTCAATGGGCTGAATGGCCTTCCTCTGAGCTGTATCATTAGACTAGAAGGAACTGCACCTGGTCACATCTGTCGACCATTTGCTACAGAGCACATGTCATGTTAATTCACCTTACCAAGGCTCGTGCTTTTCTCCCGACCTTAGCCCGTGGTGTTGGACTGCCAAAGACAATCCATCGTCCTCACGTTGGCGGTCGCTGACTGCAGCCCGGAGTTCTAAAATGACCCTCCTGTTAAGGAAATATAACCACAGTCCCTCAGGAAGTTGGCTGCTACCAGACATACCCAAGAGTAAATGTACATGTTAAAACGGGCTTTTCAGCACCCATGGGGGATGAAAGGATTGAGCAATTGATTCAGTGCTGTGTTTGCTCCCTGGGTAATTTGTAGTAGAGTTTGCAATGAGCGTGGTGCATGAAGGCTAGATTTGCCTCCGATGTTGGAAAGAGGGGGTTCCTTCTCTTAGACCTGGATGGTGTGGATATAGAGAATATTTCCATTAGTGGGAGAGTCTAGAACCAGAGGGCATAGACTCAGAATAAAAGGACAAACATTTTGAAAGGAGATGAGGAGGAATTTCTGTAGCCAAAGGGTGGTGAATCTGTGGAAGTCATTGTCACAGGCGGTTGTGGAAGCCAAGCCTATTTTTAAGGCAGGAGAATTGAGTTGAAAGGGAAATACAAATCAGCCGTGAATGAATGGCGGAGTTGACTCGAATGGCATAATTATGCTTCTATAACTTATGAGAACAAGTGACAAAGATTGCAGTCTTCAATCCACACATCCTGATCTTGGTGCAATGCCTCAGGATTCAAATTGATCACAATCACAGATGTATGTAGACACTGCATGATTGAATTGATTGAAAGAAGCATCATGGAAACAGGCCCTTCAACCCACCGAGTCCATGCCGACCATCGATCACCCATTCACACTGGTTTCACATCCACTCACTAAACATATGGGATGTGTGGGAAATTGGAGCACCCAATGGAAACCAATGCAGTCACAGGGAGAGCGTGCAAACTCCACATGGACAGTGCCTGAGATCAGGATCGAACCCGGGTCTCTGGCAATACGAGTCAGCGGCTCTACCACATTGGAAATGGTTTGCTCTGTTACCAGTGACTTTGGACTACAATTAAATATTCACATACCACCCACCACTCTCCAGTTCTGGTATTTAAAGTTGTAAATTTAAATTCTTAATGTAATTTAACTCTCTTGGTGCATTTGGTACAGCTTTGTACTTGATGAGTAAGCATCCTATTAAAGCATTATGTGGGAGGTTGTACAAATGACTTATTACGACTTACTGCAGAGGCAGCGACGGCCTAAAGCTCACAATGCCTTATACATTTGCAAGCTCTGCACTGGTCTGATTATTAACATCTTGGAATGTTGGCTCATTTTGGCCCATTTAGCTTTAGTCACAGATGTGTTGTTGGTTCAACTCCTGAACATCCCAAAATAAAACAAAACACATATAGAACAGTACAGCAGGCCCTTTGGTCCACAAAATAAGCCAAACTGGCAACATTAGCTTCAAGCTCTCTCTTATCTCCTCCCCATCAGGCAAGAGGTACTGAAGTGTGAAAACACACACCTCCAAATACCTCCAAATTCAGGGACTGTTTATTCCCAGGTATTATCAGGCAACTGAACCATCCTATCACCAACCGCAGTCCTGAACTATTATCAACCTCATCGATGATCCTCGGACTATCTTTGATCGGACTTTACTGGCCTTATCGCACTAAACTTCATTCCCTTATGTATCTGTACCCGGTGAATGGCTTGATTGAAATCATGGATTGTCTTTCCGCTGAATGGTTAGCACGCAGCAAAAGCTTTTGACCACCTCGGAACACATGACAATAAACTAAACTGAACTCGTGAACTCTGTAAGATCACCCCTCAGCCTCCTACACTCCAAGGGATAAAGTCCTAGCCTGCCCAACCTCTCCCTGTAGCTCAGACCCTAGTCCTGGCGACATCTTCGTAAACCCCAGTCTTTACTCTTTCCCAACTCAATGACCCCTGAGCTTGCAATGAGAGAGTGGGAATAGGATGTCTCTGACCTTGTACTGGAGAATGTGGTGGCTCCTTTCCTCTGTCCCAAGTCACTGGCTGTGGGGCACAGAATAATGAACTTCACTCATCCCATCTTGAGCTGAAACGGGAGAGTCAGCAGACAAAATGGACACCCTTCCACCTGGGCTGTGGAGAGAAGGAGGGATTACAGTTGGAAACAACAAAAAAACAGTTTGCTCAGTTAGTCACTGTCATTGAGTCATACATCATCTCTTGTAATTTCCCCAGTTTAGTTTAGCTTAATTTCAAGCTTTTTTGTTGCATGCTATCCAATCAGCGGAAAAACTATACATGATTACAATCAAACCGCCCATAGTGTACAGATACAGGATAAAGGAAATAACATTTAGGGCAAGATAAAGTCCAGTAAAGTCTGATTAAAGATAGCCTGAGAGTCTCCAACGAGATAGATGGGAGGTCAGGACCACTTTCTACTGCAGTTGTTGATAGGATGGTTCAGTGGCCTGATAACAGTTGGGAAGAAACTGTCCCTGAATCTGGAGGTATGCGTTTTCACACCTCTGTACCGCTAACCTGATGGGGGAGGGGAGAAGAGAGAGTTTCAAGCTAATCCTGCCAGTTTTACTTCCTTTACCTTATCTTGACTCTCTGTCTCCTGCTAATATTTTGTTATAATTTCCTTTCAGTTTTGAAGGACTTTATGAAATATTCTTTGAAAATCTATCTGAATAACAGAGGTGCCCAACATAGAGTGGCACAAGAGTAGGGTCGGGTCTCTGCCTTGCAGCGCCAGACACCCGACTGCAGGTGATGTCTGTGTGGAGTTTGTATGTTCTCCCTGTGACCACGTGGGGTTTTTTTCCAAGCGCTCCAGTTTTCTCTCACTTTCCAAATACGTGCAGGTATGTAGGTTAATTGGCTTCTGTAAATGATACCTAATGTGCAGGATAGACCTAGTGTACATGTGATTGTTGGTCTGCACCGACTCAATGGGCTGAAGGGCCTGTTTCCACGCTGCATCTCTAAACTAAAAAACTTGACCATGCCGACCAAGCTGCCTCGTCCACTTTAGTCCCACCTGCCCACAAAACCCTCTAAACATTTCCTGTCCATGTACCTGTCCAGAAGTATTAAATGTTGTTATAGTATCTGCCTCAACTATATTCTCAGGCAGCTCATTCCATATACCTCCCACTCTGTGTGTGAAAACGTTGTCCCTCATGTTCTTTCCCTTCTCATCTTTCTCCTCTCATCTTAAACATGTGTCTCCTGGTTCTTAATTTCCCTACTCTGGGTAAAATACTCTGCATCTCCTCTACCTATTCTTCTCATGATTTTGTACACCTTTATCAGATCACCACTCATCCTACTCTCCGTGGAATAAAGCTCAGGACCTTGATCAGGACATAAAGGCTTCTTAAACATAGCTTTCTTGCCAACATCCGCGTAAGTCTTTTCTGCACTCTTCCCTGCTTAACGACATCTTTCCTATAGCACCTTGACCAAAACTGAACAATATACTCTAAATGTGGCCTTACCAATGCAGGGCTCTTAACTTTTTTTCTCTGTGGCCAGCCGGGCAACCTAGGCAACTTTTTAGGTTGCCAAATGGCAGTTTAGGTGGTCATTTAAGACAGCTTGCATGACACATGTGACAATGTGCTCGGACAAAGTGTGTAGTTACCAGTCGGAATTATGCTCATTGAAGCATTCACATATTATTTCTGCTTCAAATAAAGTAACAAACTAAACATATTCACCAATCAAGACATGATCTATACTACAATGACATGCAGCAAATTTACAATACAGTATCTCATCTCTTTTTACACGTTGCAATGAATGCAATTTCTATTATTTCTTTCCACTTCCAAACAAAAATCTGGTTGGATTATTCAGCGTATGATCAACCTCGGTGAGACCAAGTTCTGGCTTGGCGATCGTTTTGCACAACACGTCCACTCAGTTCGCAATAACCAACCTGATCTCCCGGAGGCTCAGCACTTCAACTCCCCCTCCCATTCCGAATCCGACCTTTCTGTCCTGGACCTCCTCCATGGCCAGAGTGAGGCCCTCTGCAAATTGGAGGAATAGCACCTCATATTTTGCTTTGGTAGGTTACACCCCAGTGGGAAAAACATTGCTTTCTCCCTCCCTCCCCTCCCATTCCCAGCTCTCCCACAGTCTACTGTCTCCGCCTCTTCCTTTCTTTTTTCCGCCCCCTCCGCCCTCACGACATCAGTCTGAAGAAGGGTCTCGACCCAAAACATCGCCTATTCCTTTGCTCCATAGATGCTGCCTCACCCGCTGATTTTCTCCAGCTTTGTCTACCAACGGGATCCCACCACTGGCCACATCTACCCATCCCCTCCCATGTCGGCTTTCCGCAGAGACCGCTCCCTCCATAACTCCCTGGTCAATTTGTCTCTTCCCACCCAAACCATCCCCTCTCCTGCCACTTTCCCTTGCAACTGCAGGAAATGCTACACTTGTCACTTTACCTCCCCCCTTGCTCCATTCAAGGACCCAAGCAGTCTTTCCAGGTGCGGCAGAGGTTCACCT
Source organism: Okamejei kenojei (assembly GCA_035221665.1). Lineage (NCBI taxonomy): Eukaryota > Metazoa > Chordata > Chondrichthyes > Rajiformes > Rajidae > Okamejei > Okamejei kenojei. Next base: position 24,211,013 of record CM069150.1, read on the forward strand.
GCACCTCCTCATCTATTGCATCCGCTGCTCTACATCGGTGAGATCAAGCGTAGGCTTGGCGATCGCTTCGCCCAACACCTCCGCTCGGTTCGCAATAACAATACCTGATCTCCCGGTGGCTCAGCACTTCAACTCCCCATCCTATCTCAAATCCGACCTTTCTGTCCTGGACCTCCTCCATGACCAGAGTGAGGCCCACCGTAAATTGGAGAATCAGCACCTCATATTTTGCTTGGGCAGTTTACACCACACCCACCCTCACATCAGTCTGAAGAAGGATCTCGACCCGAAACATCGCCTATTTCCTACGCTCCATAGCTGCTGCCTCACTCGCTGAGTTTCGCCAGCATTTATGTCTACCCATTCACACAAGTTCTGTTATCCCACTTTCCTCACCCACTCCCTACACATTAGGGGCAATTTTACAGAGACAGGTTAAGCTACAAAGGCCAATGCGCCTTTGGGATGTGGGAGGAAACCCACACGCTTGCAGGGAGAATGTGCAAATTCAACACAGACAGTGCCCGAGGACAGGATCGAACACAGATCTCTGGCATGTGAGGCAGCAAGTCCACCAGCTGTGCCACTATATTTCATTTTCCAACACACAAAAAAAATTGTACGTTGATAACTTTGGTTACTAAAAAAAAAAGAAACTATCAATTTTCAGTCTTAAATCTCTAAGTGACGCTATGTCCCCCTTTACAGCTACTGTATGTTTTAATTCAGTTCAAGACTATGGGGCAGTACATTGGCCATAAAGTTGCTGCCTAATATTGCCAGAGACCCGGAATTGATCCTGAATATGGGTGCTGTCTGTATGGAGTTTGCTCCTTATATATATATATATATACACTGTTTTGTTTTCTCGTTTATAACATTGTTTATAGAATACTATGTTTACATATTCTGTTGTGCTGCTGCAAGTAAGGATTTCATTGTTCTAACTGGGACGTGAGAGAATAAAACACTCTTGACTTACATCGCTAATGTGTGGGATAGAACTAGTGTACAGGTGGACTCGGTGGGCCGAAGGGCCCGTTTCCACGCTGTATCTTTAAATTAAACTAGAAACACTAAAACCAGAGGAAATCTAAAGAAGGGTCTCTACCCGAAACGTCACCCAATTTCTTCTATCCAGAGATGCTGGCTGCTCCATGGAGTTCCCCTGCACAATTAATGCATGGATTAGTCTTCACCCTACCCTAGTTACCCAACCAGACGCAACTAAATTTAAGGTAGCTCTTATTTCCCAAGAACCCTTTTTTGCTTAGGTCCAAGTCAAGAGTCAAGAGAGTTTTATTGTCATGTGTCCCAGATAGGACAATGACATTCTTGCTTGCTGTAGCAGAACAGAATATGTAAGCATAATACAGAACAGGAGTTAAAAGTTCAGTGTGTCTATATATCATAGACCATATATATACACACAATAAATAAACAGATAAAGTGCAATAGGCTGTTATTTTTCAGAGTTTGGAGTTTGGTGGTGGCGGGTCCACTCCTGTTTAAATTCCATTTGGAATATTGTTGGAGGACCAGGAAACCAAGAAGCAAGAGTTACTCCAGGGAATTACTCCAGCTCCAGGAGGTAACTCTGCGTTGGTATTCAGCGGTCATGGCGAGCGGACAGCAATGGCGGCCAGATCTCCCACAATGCAAAGGGAGGGAGAAAGTGGCCGACGCCGACCAGTTGCCGTGGCAGTGCGATCACATTTTAATCACATTTTTATCACAGCGCATGTTATCACATTTTTTTCTCCGACTTTTTTTGATTATATGAAATGTCTTTTATTCCCTGCCCCTATGTCAATAATGCACTCCTACGCTATACTTATTGAATGACACAGACCCATCAAAATGCAATGTCATAGGTCAAGAAAGTTTAATTGTCCTATGTAACAATAAATTCTTACTTGCTGCAGCTTTACATGCACGTTAAAGGGAGCAGTACAACAAATAAATATACAATTAATTATCAATTACTCCAGGTAATCCAGATCAAGCCAAAATACACAGAGCAACCCTCATAGCGCAAAGTCCATTGACATTCAAAGCCTAGATAGGGTTGTGGTTTAGTTTTATGTTTCACCCATACTGAGGTGCTATCCAATCAGATCAAATACACCATACAAAAGATACAATCAATTAGTTTGGGCAGCACAGCGGTGTAGCTGGTAGAGCCACTGCCCCACAGTACCAGAGAGCCAGGTTCGATCCTGACTTCGAATACTGCCTGTGTTGAGTTTGCACGTTCTACCCGTGACCACTCGGATTTCCTCTGGGTGCTCCGGTTTCCTCCCACAAGGCATGCAGGTTTGTAGGTTGATTGGCTTCTGTATATTGCCTTGTGAGCAGGGAGTGGATGAGAAAGTGGGACAATATAGAACTAGCGTGATTGGGTGATCAACGGTCAACATGGACTCAGTGGACCAAAGGGCCTGTTTCCATACTGTATCTTCAAAAGTAAAACTCAAGTACAATAGGTAACGGGAAGAGGAAGATATAGAATGCAGAATAGTTTTCAGCATTGTAGTACATCAGTTCCAGAGACAACGTCCAATGTCCTCAATAGGGTAGAGATGAATCAGACAGTACCCTAGGTTATGGACAGTACTCTATAGCTTATAGTTAGGGTTGTGCATGGTGCTTCACTAGTATGAAGGTCACTGGGTCTTTGCCAGCCAAAGCTGCAGTGTGAATTGAGACTTAGTTAAACAAGTTGACATAGAGCTAACCTGGGTTAGTCGTCAGACAGGACTGGCTGTCGAGACCATCTTAGAGAGAAGCCTTTGTAGACCATCAATAATGTGTACATACATAAAGGATTTGAGAAAATACAAATCAAGTGAGTTATGGCCTGGATAATGTTCTGTAATTTTTTATTTTACTGGGATAACAATCCAGCGACCTACATTAGTAATAAAAATAAATGACTCAAAAGAAATGTGTAGGTCAGTGAGACGTATCAGACATAGCCAATGGCTCCCAACCCTGAGAATAATCTGGGCTATAGGGAGAGGTTGGGCAGGCTAGGACTTTATTCCTTGGAGTGCAGGAATCTGAGGGGTGATCTTTTCGAGGTGTATAAAATCATGAGGGGAACAGACAGGGTGATCACACAGTCTTTTACCCAGAGTAGGGGAATCAATAACAGGACATATATTGTTTAAGGTAACAGTGGAAAGATTTAATAGAAACCTGAGGGGCAACTTTTTCCACACATAAGATGGTGAGTAAATGGAATGAGTTGCCGGAAGAGATAGTTGCGCCCAGGTATTATAACAACATTTAAAAGACATTTGGACAGGTACAAGCATAGGAAAGGCTTTGAGAGATATGGGACAAACACCAACAGGAGAGACTAGCGTGCATGGGGAATCTGGGTCAGTCTGGGCAACTTGGTCCGAAGGGCTTGTTTCCATACTGCATAACTCTATGACTAAATAAAAAGAGATACAAAAATGGGGAGGTTCTCTTATGGCATCTTAAAATGCCAGTATCGTATCTGCCTCCACCACCACCCCTGGCAGCATGTTCCAGTCACTCACCGCCCTCTGTAAAAAAAACTAGCCCTGCACATCTTCTTTAAACATTGCCCCTCTCACATTAAAGCTATGTCCTCTAGTCTTTGGCATTTCCACCACAGAAAAAAGTTCTGACTGTCTACCCTATCTGTGTCTCTCATAATTTTATAAACTTCTAAACCTATCAGAGATGGATATTCATGTAATGCTGACCCTTCTTCACCATTTAATCACATAATAGCTTTTACCTTAATTCCCTTTCCTCATCGCACCACACATTCCTGATCACCTCAGTATCCAAAAATCTATTAAAATCGTGTAGACATCCGTCCACATCCATGAACATTCACAACCGTGAATACACTCCAATGAATAAGGGTCTTGACCCAAAATGTCACCTATCCATTCCTCCAGAGATGCTGCCTGATACACCAAGTTACTCTAGCACTTTTTTTTTGTAAACCAGCATCTGCAGTTCCTTGTTTCTACAAGAAGCTGCTCCTCTCAGTTTAAATTGCCAGACCTTTACGACTAATCTGTGACCACTACTTTGAGTTCACTAATTACTTTACATTGTTATAGCTGAAATGATTTGCTTGTCTCAAGTTTACTGTTGATGTGGGGGAAGGAGGAGCATAAACAATAGCATAGACCAATAGCTGGATCAAAACGCCTGCTTCAGTATCACAATTGGAATTGGTATTGGCTTATTATTGTCACGCGTACCGACATCCAGAGAAAAGGTTTTGTTTGCGTGCTATCCAATTAACAGATCATATTTTACATGAGTATAAACAAGTCATACACAAGCACAACAGATAGTAGATAGAGATTTAGAAAAGGGGAACAATTCTATTGAATGATATTAATCATTGGTGGCAAAAACAGGAAGGTAGACTATTATTTGAATGGTGGCTGATTAGGAAAAGGGGAGATGCTGCGAGACCTGGGTGTCATGGTACACCAGTCATTGAAAGTAGGCATGCAGGTGCAGCAGGCTGTGAAGAAAGCGAATGGTATGTTGGCATTCATAGCAAAAGGATTTGAGTACAAGAGCAGGGAAGTTCTACTGCGGTTGTACAGGGTCTTGGTGAGGACACTCCTGGAGTATTGCGTACAGTTTTGGTCTCCTAATCTGAGGAAAGACATTCTTGCCATAGAGTGAGTACAGAGAAGGTTCATCAGACTGATTCCTGGGGTGGCACGACTTCCATATGAAGAAAGGCTGGATAGACTCGGCTTGTACTCGCTGGAATTTAGAAGATTGAGGTGTGATCTCATAGAGACTTACAAAATTCTTAAGGGGTTGGACAGGCTAGATACAGGAAGATTGTTCCCGATGTTGGGGGAGTCCAGGACAAGGGGTCACCGTTTAAGGATAAGGGGGACGTCTTTTAAGACCGAGATGAGAAAATCGTTTTTCACACAGAGAGTGGTGAGTCTATGGAATTCTCTGCCACAGAAGGTAGTTGAGGCCAGTTCGTTGGCCATATTTAAGAGGGAGTTGGATGTGGCCCTTGTGGCTGAAGGGATCAGGGGGTATGGAGAGAAGGCAGGTACAGGATACTGAGTTAGATGATCAGCCATGATCATATTGAATGGCGGTGCAGGCTCGAAGGGCCGAATGGCCTGCTCCTGCACCTGATTTCTATGTTTCTATGTTTCTTCTGGGACCAGCACACAAAGAGTCAGTCACTGTGCTCCAATGCCATATTTATGTCTGTACATAAGAGGTTTTGCAGAGGTCATGCAGAAAGTGGAGCAAACACTTCAGGATACAGTCGTAGCAGTTATAGAAAGCTGACCAAAGATACTAGAGGAGCTCCTCTAGTATCTTTGGTGTTGACAACACTAAGAAGAGTCAAAGAGTGTTTAATTGTCATATGTACAAAAAAGAACAATTAAATTCTTACTTGCAGTAGCATAACAGCCTACAAAAATAGTACCACAGATAATAAACAAACAGCTGCTAACTCACAGCACCAGAGACACGGGTTCAATCCTAATGTGCGATGGGAGTGGATGAGAAAGTGGGATAACATAGAACTAGTGTGAGCAGGTGATCGATGGTCAGCGAGGACTCGGTGGGCTGAAGGACCAGTTTCCGTGCTTATTTCTAAACTAAACTGAGGGAAACTAATGCATGAGTCTGAAGTCCTTAGTGCAACTAAAGACAGTCCATTGTTTATAGTCTTCAAGAGTGACAGTTGCTGCGAAGAACATATTTCAAAGATGTGGTCACCGTTTTCAGACTGCTGTACCATCATCCCAATAGCAAGAGTGAAATGGGAGTGTGGCCAGAGTGGTGTGGGTCCTTGATGATACTGGCTCCCTGTTTGAGGCAGTGCCTCTTATAGATCAGCAAGGAGCTAAGACTGAGGTTTTGGTCTCCCGACTAATGCACATAAACCAAGCAATGGAAATGTCTCTCAAAGGAGAGAAGGCAGCCTCCTGTTCAATGCTGATGCTCATGGCTGCAGTTACAGAGCACAGCAGTTTGTGTGTTACCACAGACAATGGACTGGAATGCCCCAGGGTATCAGACAAATGCAGCATTCATGAGAGCTGATGTAGAACTTTTTGTGACCTTAGACCATCCCTAAACACCTCACTGCATGTTTGGAGAGTGGTCAATGTAATGTGGGACAGTAATTAACTATAAACAGCAATAATGACATTACCAGATAATCTTATTTTTCTCACCATTGGTTGAAAGAAAAGTGTTGGACAGGGAAACAACAAGATACAAAACACAAAGTGATGGAGGAACTTTGCAGATCAAGCAGCATCTGTGAAGAGAATGGATAGGAGATGTTTCAGGATGCAATCCTTCCTTAGGTAACACCAGAGGGTCTTTCTCATCAGGATGTGAGCTCTAATGCTTTGCTTTAGAAATACAGCGCAGAAACAGGCCCTTCAACCCACCAAGTCCGCGCCAACCAGCGATCTCCCCGTACACTAGCACTATCCTGCACACCAAGGACAATTTACAATATTACCAAAGCCAATTAACATACATTAAGACATTAACTTTATGTCTTGGCTCGACCCCAGGTCTCCAGTGCCGTAAGGTAGCAACTCTACTACTGGGCCACAGTGCCGCCCCTAAATCTTTGGGCCTGGGTCTTGCTTGGCTCATGTGGGCTTGGGCTTTTATTCTATAGTGAGAGTCGAGAGTGTTTAATTGTCATATGTACCGACACAGGCCCCTAAATGCAGTAAACACATAGATAATAGTTATCAAATCATACAGCATGGCAGCAGACCCTTCGGCCCAACTCGTCTATGCTGACCAAGATGCCCCATCTACACTAGTCCCATTTGCCTGCATTTGGTCCATATACCTTTAAACCTTTCCCATCCATGTACCTGACCAAATGTTTTTTAAATATTGTAACTGTACCTGCCTCAACTAGCTTCTCTGGCATAACTCAGGAGATCTTTGGTTTCCTCCCACACTCCAAAGACGTACAGGTTTGTGAGTTAATTGGCTTGGTAAATGTAAAAATTGTCCCTATTGTGTGTAGGATAGTGTAAATATGCGGGGATCGCTAGTTAGCGTGGACCCGGTGGACCGAAGGGCCTCTTTCTGTGCTGTATCTCTAAACTAAACTAAACTCCTTTCTGATTAGCGTAATGAGGGCACCATAGAATTGCAGTTGGTAGAGTTGATGCCTCCCGGCATCAGAAATCACTGATTGATCCTGTCTGTGTGGAGTTTGCACGTTCTCCATATGACTGCATGGGTTTGCTCACAAAAGTGGCGTGCGGTTTCAAATGGCATGCGGGTTTGTAGAGTTCAATTGGCCGCTGTGAAATTGCCCCCAGCGGGTAGCGAGTGAATGAGAAAGTGGAATAACACAGAACTAGTGTGAACAGGCGATCGATGGTTGGCATGGACTCTGTGGGTCAAAGTGCCTGTTTCCATGCTGTATCTCCAAACCAAATTAACATATAATAATCAAACATACAATAAATTATTGTGCAGGAAGGAACTGCAAAGGCTGGTTTACACCAAAGATAGGCAGAAGATAAATCTCTGGAGAAAATGAATAGGTGACATTTCAGGTCCGACCCCTTCTTCAGCCAATACCAGGTAACAACAATAGTGTGAATCAAAACAAGGTCTGTAGCAAAGATCATATGTGTAGTGCGACCAAAGACAGTCCACTGAAGATATGTGCGAGGGATCTTTTACGCAGGTCCAGCGTTTACAGCAGGAAAAATGAATTTCTCCTATGAATGCCTAACGTCCAGACATCCCAAGGGGCTTTACAGCCAATGAACTGCCTCTGAGTGTAGTCAATGCTAGAATATATAGCAATCAATTCCTTCTCACACAAGATACCACAAGCAGCGATTTGCTAAGTGTCTGGAAAATTTGCTGGAGGGATTTATATATCGGCCAGTACAAATAATGGTAGGGAGAGTTTTAGAATTTACAAAAAGGTGTATCGAAGACCGAACAAATAGTATTGTATAATTAAATGCAGGCTGTTGGAGGAGAGAGGGAGAGAGTGGCAGCGGTGGATGTGTTGTCGGGTGAGTGCCCTGGGTTTTAGAGCCGAAACTGCAGGTTCCAACGAGCGAATTGAGTGGTGCAGAGGCACTGCGGTATCCGAAGCCGGTTGCTCTTCACCACCCTAGATAACCTCAGGGAAGCTCCCTTCAACCTACATGCACACTCTGAAACTCCCAACCCACTTCGATCATCGCTGCCGCTACCATTTAAATGCATTTAATATAAATGTAGCAGGTGAGACCCCGTTCATCGTCCCCGCCCCAAACCATTGGCATTCTGTATATGAGGCGAGTGTGTGGGTCAGTGTTACTCCACCTTTCATCGCTGTAGGTCACTTACCGACTGGACTGAGGGCGGTGCTGGGGGGAGCCCCGCTTCGATGGGCTTTACTTTGCTCTGATCGGAACGACTCCTCTCCTCCTCCCCCACCAATAACCCCAGTATGGCGCCGGGAAGCTGCGTCTCGCCGCCTCTGCGTGCGCTGCCGCCGGTGGGAGGCAAATATATATATATAGAGAGAGACCCCGTCAGCACGCAACCGCCCAGTGAGGGTGGGAGAGGGGGATGCTGTGAGAGAGGTTAGGGAGGGATGGTCAAAGCGTGGGAAGTAGATTAAATGGGGAGGGGGTGATTAGGGACAGGAGGGGGATGGGTGAAGATAATTGAGAGGAGAAATTCAAGATGAGACAATGGACTCGACTGGTAACGATTCGGGGGCGATAGAAACTAAAAATAGGGGCAGGAGGAGGCCATTTGGCCCTTCGAGCCAGCACCGCCATTCAATATGATCCTGGCTAATCATCCAAAAGCAGTACCCCGTTCCAGCTCTTTCCCCATATCCCTCGATTCCCTTAACCCAAAGAGCTAAATCTAACTCTCTATTGAAAACATCCAGTGAATTGGATCCCACACCCTAATGTGGCAGAGAATTCCCCAAATTCACAACTCTCTGGGTGAAAAAGTTTTTCCTCATCTCAGTCCTAAATGGCCTTATTCTTAAACTGTGACCCCCTGGTTCTGGACCCCCCAACACCGGGAACATTTTTCCTGCATCTACCCTGTCCAATCCCTTAAGAATTTAGAGCCCTAGTGAGACCACACCTGGAGTATTGTGTGCAGTTTTGGTCCCCTAATTTGAGGAAGGACAGTCTTGCTATTGAGGGAGTGCAGCGTAGGTTTACAAGGTTAATTCCCGGGATGGCGGGACTGTCATATGTTGGGAGAATGGAGCTGCTGGGCTTGTACACTCTGGAGTTTAGAAGGATGAGAGGGGATGTCATTGAAACATATAAGACTGTTAAGGGTTTGAACACGCTAGAGGCAGGAAACATGTTCCCGATGTTGGGGAGTCCAGAACCAGGGGCCACAGTTTAAGAATAAGGAGTAAGCCATTTAGAACGGAGATGAGGAACCACTTTTTTTCACAGAGAGTGGAGAGTCTGTGGAATTCTCTACCTCAGAGGGCGGTGGAGGCAAGTTCTCTGGATGCTTTCAAGAGGGAGCTAGATAGGGCTCTTAAAAATAGCGGAGTCAGAGGATATGGGGAGAAGGCAGGAACGGGGTACTGATTGGGGATGATCAGCCATGATCACACTCGAAGGGCTGAATGGCCTACTCCTGCACCTATTGCATATTGTCTATTATACTGCATCTGCCATGCGTCTGCCCACTCACCCAACCTATCCAAGTCGCCCTGCAGCCTCATAGCATCCTCCTCGTAGCTCACACTGCCACCCAGCTTTGTGTCATCCACAAATTCAGAGATGTTACATTTAATTCCCTCATCTAAATAGTTAATATATATTGTAAACAACTGGGGTCTCAGCACCAAGCCTTGCGGCACCCCGCTAGTCACTGCCTGCCATTCTGAAAAGGACCCATAAATTCCTATTCTTTGTCTCCTGTCTGCCAACCAGTTCTCCATCCATGTCAATACCCTACCCCCAATACTATGTGCTCTAATTTTTCACACTAATCTCTTGTGTGGGACCTTGTCAAAGGTTTTTTGAAAGTCCAGATACACCACATCCACTGGCTCTCCGTTATCCATTCTACTTGTTACATCCTCAAAAAATCCCAGAAGATTAGTCAAACATGATTTCCCTTTCATTAATCCATGCTGACTTTGACCGATCCTGTCACTGCTTTCTAAATGCGCTGCTATAACATCTTTAATAATCAACTCAAGCATCTTCCCCACTACCGATGTAAGGCTGACTGGTCTCTAATTCCCCGTTTTCTCTCTCCCTCCTTTCTTAAAAAGTGGAGTTACATTGGCCACACTCAGTCCACAGGAACTGATCTAGAGTCTATAGAACATTGGAAAATGATCACCAATGCATCCACTATTTCTGGGGCCACCTCCTTGAGTACTCTGGGATGCAGATCATCAGGCGTTAGGGATTTATCTGCCTTCAGTCCCAACAGTTTACCTAACATCATTTTCTGATATGTGGATTCCTTTCAGTTCCTCACTCCCACTTGATCCTCTGTCCCCTAGTATTGCCAGGAGATTGTTTGTGTCTTCCTTAGTGAAGACAGAACCAAAGTACTTGTTTAACTGTTCTGCAATTTTCTTGTTTTCCATTATAAATTCACCCGTCTCTGACTGTAAGGGCCTAGATTCATTTTCACTAATCTTTTCCTTTTTACGGTCAGTTTTTATATTCCCCACAAGCTTTCTTTCATGCTCTTTTCCCCCCCTTTTAATTAACTCCTTTGCCTGCTCTGTTGAGTTCTAATCTATAAACCAGATTAGTCTGAAGTGGGGTCCCAACCCAGAACATCACCTATCCATGTTCTCCAGAAATGTTACCTGACCCGCTGAGTTACTTCAACAATTTGTATAATTTTTGTAAACCAGCATCTGTAGTTCTTGTTTCCACAGACTAGATGTATTTAACATTTCACTTGCTCCTTTCCCCTACTTCCTACTCTTCCCCCAAATCCCTTTCATCCCACATTTTGTCCCCTTCCACCCATATCCCCCCCTCCATCTTTACACTTCACTCTAACGCTTCTCTCATTATCTGACATTCTTTTGTCCCCTTTTCACCTTGAGCCTGTCATTTACTCCACCCACCTGCCATTCAACCCCCTCACCTTTATCCACTTTTCACTTTAGGTTTATTATTGTCATGTGTACTGAGTTACAGTAAAAAACCTCTTTGTATACTATCCAATCAAATGTGATAATAGTATACAAATACTATCAGGTCACACTCAATACAATAGGTAGAGCGAAGGGGGAAGCTGAGCTTTGTCCAAACCCCACCTCTGCATCAACTAAGAGGACCATAGCAGTCACGAGCATAGATAGGTAGACAGAGACATAGATAGGGTAGAAAGTGATCTTTTCCCTCTGGGTGGAAATGTCAGACTAGAGGGCATCGCTTTAAGGTGAGAGCGGCAAAGTTTAAAGGGCAAGTTGTTTTTTTTACACACTGAGTGGTGGGTGCCTGGAACACACTCCAGAGGTGGTGATGGAGGAAAATACGATAGTAGCATTTAAGAGGTTGCTAGATAGACACATGAATAGCATGGAATGGAGTGATATTAATCGCATGCAGGCAGAGGAGATTTAACGTGGCATCATGTTCAATGCGGACATTGTGGACCAAAGGGCCAGTTCTTGTGCTGTAGTTGAGTTTGCCTCAGTCAGGGATTATTAGTTGAAGAAGATGGTGGAACTGATGTGGAGGGAAAGGGTGGGAGTGGCTGAGAATATTGGCTTCCCAATATTAAATATTTGAAGAAACCGTGGGTCAACCATGACAAGATATTTTCCAAATGTTCCAACAAAAGAGATTGAGGGAGATAATGCGAAGATAGGGTGATTGATGGTGGCATGTACGTGATAGTTATACCTGTAGATAATACTGATAAAATACAACACATAGGTGAGTGGGTCATCTCAACTTTCAGGAGAGGGACAGAAGCCATTGCCAAAGTTATCTGATAAACAAGAGAGGAAGCAAATGAGCAATCTCCATTTGGTTGGAGAGTCGACTGAAGCTTCAGAGAAGAATAATGTGATTAACACAGCACGTTGAGGACAAAAGTGTGACAAAGCATGACGACACAAGAAACTGCAGATGCTGATATCTGGAGCAAAACAAAGTGCTGGAAGAACTCAGTGGGTCAGGCAGCATCTATGGAAGGAAATAGGCAGATGTCGATTCAGGTAGACATAAATAGGCTAGACAGTCAGAACCTTTATGCCCCAGGGTGGAAATGTCAAGGACTAGAGTGCATAGCTTTAAAGTGAGAGGGGCAAAGCTTAAAGGAGATATGCGGGACAGGTTTTTTACACAGAGAGTGGTGGGTGCCTGGAACGCACTGCCAGGAGTGGTCCATAAGTTCTAGGAGCAGAATTTGGCCATTTGGCCCATCGTCAACTCTGCCATTCAATCATGGCTGAACTATCTTTTCCGCTTAACCCCAGTCTTCTGCCTTCTCCCCATAACCCCTGACTAATCAATAATCTGGCAATCTCGGCCTTAAAAACATCAATTGACTTGGTCTCCACAGCCATCTGTGGCCAGGTGAGGTGCTGGAGGCAGATACGATAGTGACATTTAAGAAGCTATTTCTTCGGACTGATGGAGTTGAAGGGAGAAAATGTAGAGTGAGGGGAGGTGAAGGAAAGAAATAGGGCAAGAGCTGGCAAGTGAAAGGTGAATCCAGTTGGAGGGATTGATTGGCAGCTTTGTCAGATGGCGAGGAGAGGGGGGCTGATAAAGCACTGTGCATTTCGTTCTCAGAGGAGATGACTCAAGACATGTTAGAAAACATTTCATTATACTAGGCTGGGAGATGAATGAGTTCTCTACCATTAAAGAAACAGCACATGACATGTTAAAATATTAATTATTATTCATCATTTTAAATTACATTAATAGTTCCACTAAGCACCACATTAGGGGCATTGAGCCAAGGCAGGTTAATGGAGTTAGGATATACATCAGCCATGATCTCATTTAATGGTAGATCATGCTCAAGGGAAGGATGGAAATTTGTTTAGAAATTCAAAGCTGTTCAATTCAAAGCCAAACCACCTCCCTGAGCCTTGTGGTGAAAATATTCCTACAGCAGTTCTTAGAACTGAATAGTTTGTGTGCAGTTTCAAAGTCAACATTATTGCTGAAAGTTTGCAATCAGCTATGAAGTGTTCTGGAGGTGGACTTCATTACCAAAGCACTTTCAAAATGGAACACGGACGGTATCACTGAAAAGCCATGGCTGGCTTGCCAAACAGGTGCAGTCATTTTTAATGATAGTGAGCATGTGTTACTACTACTGGATGTGAGGTTTGTATGTTAGAAACAACAGAGAATGCTGGAAACATTCAGCAAGTTGAGCAACATCTGTGGAGGAAGAAACTGTTAATGTTTCAGGGCAACTACTCTTCATCAGGTAAGTTGTTCAATTGAATGTGGCTGCAGTAACTTGCAACTGGATTGACTGTTATACATAAACAGGAGTAGACCATTTTAGGTTTAGGTTTATTATTGTCACTTGTACCAAGGTAAATATTGCTCCTTGAACTTGTTCTGCTATTCATTGAGATCATGAATAATGGTTAATATCAACATGTCTGTTTAAAGTGTTATTTGTAACCAGTTAATATCAACATGTCATTCTCTTGTACAATTTAGAAAGCATAGGTAACCCACTTATCAGCTCAGTGCTGCCTTCAACAATTGCTTGCCAAATTTGATAGCCACTTAAAGGAAGCTGCAGATTTCCTTTTGAATGACACACCAATCTATCTTAAGAATATAATAAATAAAATCAAGGGTAGACCAGATTCCAATAAGAGTAGGGGAATCAAGAACCACAGGACATAGGTTCAAGGTGAGGAAGGAAAAATTTAATAGGAACCCGAGGGGTAATGTTTTCACACAAAGGGTGATGGGTGTATGTAACGAGCTGCCGGAGGAGGTAGTTGAGGCAGGTACTATCACAATGTTTAAGAAACATTTAGATGAGTACATGGATTGGACAAGTTTAGAGGGATAAGGGCCAAACACAGGTAGGTGGGACTAATGTAGATGAGAAAGCCAGTGTGGGCAAGATGGGCGGAAGGGCCGGTTTCCACATTCTATGACATGACCAGTAGGGCTTTCATCCCTGCTTCACCATTCAATAAGATTATGGCTGATCTTTTACCTCAGTGTTTGTTTTCCATTCGACAAAGAGATAGCCTTAACTATACCTTTGACTTGAAATTTACATGAATCAAAAAAAAGGTTTTGTGGGTGAGGATGAGTTCTGCCAGTGGAAGAGAGTATCAATGGAGCGGAACTCATTGGGACTGTTCTAGGTAGAAGTGGACAACCTTGGTCTGGGAATGGAAGTGAAAAGGGACTGGGAGTCCATGGTAAAGATGAGGTGTTGGGGGCCAAGGAATTGTAAGCTGTTGAAGTGGTGCAGAGTGTGTGGAGTCTTGGAGGTTGGTGGGAATGGACTAGACAGGGAAGCGGGGGGGGGGGCTAGAGCTCCCCCCTCCCCCCAGGTGGGGCGGATAGAGAGAGTCCCCGGTCACTCCATCAGCCTCAGCATCAAACACATCATTTACTGACATATCTGTTAGCTTCAATGTGATCCCACTGTTCTCCATCTCTTTTTGCAGTGTCCACAGCATCACAGCATTAACTCTGCTTCTCTATCCTTTCTGCAGCGTCCAGTCTGATTCTTTGGTTCACTTATTCCACATCACCCACCATCCCTCCTTCTCTCCAGGCACTTGGTCCTGCAACTGCAGGAGGTGCAACAACAGTCCTTGCAACTCCTCTCTCACTTTCATTCAGTAACCCAGTCTTTACAGGTGAGACAGAGCACCTCCTCCAACCATGTGCGTTGCATTTGGTGCTCCTGATGTGGCCTCTTCTACATCAGTGAAACCAAGTGCAGACTTGCAATCTCTCCACAATGGTCAACTGCAGTACCTGGTTGCAAGCCACTTCAATTCCGCTTCCCATTTTTCTACCAGCAATCTCCTCTTTACTACTCCAGTCTCAAGATGGGTCCCAACCCAAAACATTGTCTGTCTATTTCCCTCCACAGATGCTGTCGGACCCACTGAGTTCTTCCTGCAATTTGCTTTTGTTCAAGATTCCAGCATCTTAAGCCTCTTGCATCTCCAAGTACATCGATAATCACAAAGATAAAAATGTGAGGCGGCATGGTGCAGTTCAAGTATGTATGGCAGAAATTTACTTTTGTTTCACTTCATTTCTATTACTCCTCATTTGCAAAATGAGCATATAAATATATTAATAACCTTTAATTGCCACTTTTAGTAACTAGTCCATACTGTGAAAATCCTTATTAGTGATACCAGACCTGCCGGGGTTAAAGTCCAATTATTACTTCTGCAGTTTTGGGAGCCGTTTCTAATTATATCTCATCAAAGTGCTTTACGGGAAGGCGACCTAAACTTGAGTGAACTGTAGATAATCAAATTGGTGCATGGAACATGTTTCCTCTCTTTGAGTTTCAGATATGTGAGAGTAATAGCTTATTTGCCAACAGCAGTGAGCTGAACATAATATGCTTAGCTCCCACATATCAGTTCTGGAAAAGGGTAGGTGAAAAACAGTCAAACGTAAATAACCCCCCATCAGTTTGAAGAAGGGTTTCGGCCCGAAACATTGTCTATTTCCTTCGCTCCATAGATGCTGCTGCATCCGCTGAGTTTCTGCAGCACTTTTGTCTACCGTAAATAACATATTCTATTCAACCTTTCTATTGTGCTGATCAATTATTCTGATGCATTGGAGCTGTATATTTTTTATTGATATGGAGAGATCAAGAAATCTGCACTATTTTCACTCATTCTAGAACGTGCAAAGGTTCATTATTTCCTCAAATAATCTTCCCGCAATGAGAATCAGGATTCCATGGGGGGGCAAAGCTATTGGAAATGCTTTGAGTTGGGACAAGTTTGTTGAACTCAATAAACTTTGCAGCCATTCTCATTATGAGAGAATCTAACCACCTATTGTTTATATTTCCATCTCCAAGAACCTCCCATCAATATCCATGGGGTCACTATTGATTAGAAATGTGAATAGACCAGCCATCTAAATACTGTGATATCAAGATCAGGTCATAGGCTGGGTACCCTGTTGACAAGTGATTAGTCTCCAGTAACCTCAATATCTTTCCATCATTTGCAAGGCACAAATCAAGAATGCAGTGGAATATTCTCTACTTCCCTAGATAAAAACAGAACTAAGAATTCTCAAACCTTTCCTGGGCAAAGTAGCTCAATCAATGACCCTAAATTTCATGTCCTCCTCTGCTGAGGCACAGTAGCTATAGCTTCTATACCGTTCAATATGTTTAGATTCTGATAGTGAATATAAAACTGTATTTCAACTTCAATTTTTTTACAGCAGTAGAAAAAAGTGTTTAACAATATTGTGCATGTTGTGGCGGCACCTGGTGACAACCCAAGGTCACAAAGAACCATCGGCTCTAGAGCGGGGTGTCTTGGTGTGGGAGGCGCTAGTCACGGGATTGGTACCCGATTTGGTATTTAAGGCTGGGCAACGCCCGTGTCCTTGGAGGAGTAAGGAGTATTAGAGAGATTAAACACGTCTAGTGCACACAACTCGTGTCCAACTAGTTTTTGGCTGGTCTCCTGTGAGTCCCCGCTACAACGTGCAATTTTTCCAGAACCAGGAAAAAACCTGTAGACTGAAAATCTGAATTAAAAGCAGAGAATTCTGAAGGACTCTTGGAACATCCATGCACAGAGAAACAGAGACAATGATTCAGGTTGATGATGCTTCATCAGAGGTAGATAAGTGATGACAAGTGGGCTGAGTTGCAGAGGAGGGGAGAGAGAACAGAGATGTCTGTCCTAGGCTACAGACCAATTATGTCAAGGTCACACTTTGAAAAACAGTAATTGGAACAAATAATGCCGTAACAAATTGAAGCATAAGATATTGAATCAAAGATGCTATCATATCTGTAAAAAAAAAGTCTGAAGGGTCCCATCCTTTTTCTCCAGAGATGCTGCCTGATCCGCTGAGTTACTCTGCACTTTGTCTATTCTTAAAAAAAAAGAATTTACTGTAGATACATTTTTTAACTCAGGATTAAGTTCCATGCAAACACGGGTAAAAGCAATACTTGCCCCTTTATCTCTCCGTAATTCCCCCAATTTAATTTAATGCGTTTAGTGCTCACAGTAGGTTCTCCTTTACATTGGAGGAACCAAGTGCAGATATAGAATGACCTATTTGCAGAACACCGTACAATTCTCAGGGGTGACTCTAAGATGCCAGTCACCTGTCACTTTAATTCTCAATTCCTGGCAGACATGTTTCCAGCTTTCTGTAATGCTTCAATGAAGTCCAGTGTAAACTGGAAACCGTCTCATCTTCTGACTTGGCACATTACAACCCTCAAGGGCTTAATAATGAATTTAACCATGTCACATAAACCCATCCTTTCCCCAGATATGGCTGTATCTTTGTTTCAATTTGTTTCTGGACTGTTTTGTTCCAATTGTTAAAAGTAATTGTTACCTTGACAACTTGGGTCTTCACCTTCAGACATATCCTCTCCACCTCCTCCTCTGCACCTTAAACCATGCTTGTCTTCTCATTTTTCCAGTTCTGTTGAAGTAATTCCTCCACAGCATCAAGTCTGCTTCTCTCTGCTGATACGGCCTGACTTGCTATCCAGTTCCAACATTATCTGCAAGTCTAACTATTACTATGCTTTCTGAATCAAAGCACATTTCTTGGCTTGTCAAAAAAGTAATTACTCCAATTAAGACAGCTGCATAATGCAATGCTTTGCCAGCCCATGGTTTTCAAATTTCTGCAAATATGTTTATTTACATGAAAAGGCTAAATTAATACAGCAAAAAACACAGCTCCAAAGAGCTTGAAACAATTGCTCACCATTCAACAATAGAAGCAAATACAGATACATTTGTAGTATTTCTTGCCAAAAGATGTTCTATCAAAGGGAATCCAGTCAAAATAATTGACTGCTACAAGCAGAAAAACAATGTGCAGTAAATTAACCTCTTGTACAAAATACAACCACTATAATTTTGGAAAAAAATGCAGTTGAGATAAAAACTTTCAAACAAACCTTTATGATAATATTTGTGGTTGAAATTAATCATTTACCATGTATCAAGCTGTAAGAGTGGATCAGCCATTTAAGCATTAGATTAATTTAAATGTACTTTCACTGTTGTGAATTGTAATTCTCTATCCCTTAAGACTCCATCTTATCATTGCCTATGTTCAAAATGGAAATTGTTTAGACTTTTAGCCATTCTGGAAATCAAGGGATGTAAGATTTGGTTGAATACTCAGGCTGAGGTACAAATGTGGCCATTTTTATTCAGTGGTGGAACATACAGTAATTGAAAGGTAATATGGCTTTATCCTGTTAACATCTCTAGCATTTTCTGCATTCTGCATTAGGTGGATTACCTAATCTTGCTTTGGGATTACTGGGTCACAGGCAAACAGGAAGACTGACACACACTTGCCCAATTTTCTGCGTCTGCACACTTGCCCAATTTTCTTGAATTGGCGCAGGCCAATTCTGTTCCAACAGTCGTACAAAAATCTTCCCCTTAGATGACTTGATGAAGATGGTCAAATGAAGCAAACACGTAACTCCTGGACCAAAACACCCATTTTGTTTAATTGCTAACATCATTGCCACTAAACCAGGGGGCAGTCTAATATTCTTATGTTTCAGGCTGATCTTATTTCAATGCCCTATAAGTAAATTCATTTCTCATGTTAAGCTACATTTAGGTCATTAAAATTGAATGTTGCTAATGAATTACTGAAATAGTGGATCAACTTGGAATCGTTTGCATGTTAGCAGAATTCAATGAAAATTTAAATGTGTTTTTAAACAATTATGTGGGTTGTTTTAATTTTCTTTGTAGCAATGTTTAACTTTCCTTTAGTCCTGGAAGGGGCCCTCAAGAAGATTACTGATGTGATATGAAATATTAAAAAAATAATGTATTGTACATTTGACTGGAGATGTGGATAAATGATATACTGTAATTATTCAACATTAATTATTCAGCATTAGAAGGTAAAAAAAATACTTGCAATTAAGAATATTTTAGAAGAGAAAGAAGTATTATTAAGTATTCAGAGATTAAACAATTCTCCTGTGGTTGCAATTATGTCACTGAAGGGTTCCCTTTGGGTGAGTTTAAGCACTAGCTGCTTCTTGAGCATCAAGAGACTATAGAATTTTGCAGCAGCCTGTTTACGATTGTTATTCCGACACAGCTCCAGAATACTGAAGCTCCTTTCACCTGTTCTGAGATGGATCCGCTACAAACAAGAAAAACAATTTGTTAATGACAGCTCTGAAATCACAAGTAAAGGGGTAACACTAAAAGTGCAAGATACAATCAAAAGGAATGGGGCTGAGAATATGTGATTTGGTGCCAAATTTTATTTGGATAACACTTCTATAAACTACCTTTTGGGATATTTTTTTCTGTTTAATACTAGCGTATATTAAGTGCAATTATTACTGTATAATTAGTAACATTTTTGGCCATTTCTGTTTCACTGTGGTGAGTTTGTGAATCTGGCATACTATCAGCTTCCTGTTGTAGTTGAACTTTATTGATTTGATATCTGAGAACGTTCATCAAACCAAGAAAGGCTGACAAATGTAGATATGGAAATGCCTGGGTATGTAGCAGGTTATTCTCACATTACAACAAAATAGGGCATAGTACAGTATATTGCTTTCAGAAAATATAATTAGTATCCTCTCAGTAGTTCTAGGCTTACCATAATGAGTTAATGGCTAACAAAGAACGAAGAAAGCAAAATAAGTCCGAAATGTGGCTCAGTTTAATTCAACAGCCAAGTATTCATATATTACAACTGTAAGCTGCTAGTGCACTCAAAATTACTATTACCGCAATATTGGACAAAGTAAACCTAATAAGGTGTGACTAATTCTCATGCAGCACACATATTGTTGGGAATCTGCCAACAAACAACATTCTATCAGCTTCAGGTTACACTGATATATTAACGGATTTTGTGATATTGGACAGCATCTGAAATGGTGTGTGGAGAATTATGATTCCACCCACAAAAGCCAGATTGAAACCTTTTTTTGTAGAAACCCAAACAAAAGGAAATGGCTTGGGATGCAGCAATGAAGCAGGTAGCAAACATAAATCAAGATGTGACAATAAATGTTGAATTTTAAATGCCTGAAGGTTGTCAGTGGAAGAAATACTGAAGGGGATAACACATTGTCCTGAGGCTGTGACACAGAAAACTGATGCAACTGAGAAAGTTTAAAGATTTAAAAGTTACAAAATGGATTCAGCTGTAGATTTAGAAGCAATAAAGAAATGCTTTCACCTTTCTCCTATTACACTAGCAAGGCTAGCAGAAATGCTTTCAACTTTTCTCCTATTACACTAGCAAGGCAAACAAAGATGTGTTTGCCATTCTTCCATAACACTAGCGTGATTACAGCACAACGACATGAATTTTCAAAATATGATATAAAATACACTTGGTGTACTCTTTACTCTATAAGATTATAATGTGCATCAACGAGGTAAAAAAAACACGCCTGATCTGCAGAAAAATAGCCTCTTCAGCATGACCATATATGGGCTAACCTTTCCTCTCTCAGAAGAACATGTCAATCTTAACCGGCAAGAGGCTGTACAATGCTCTGTAAGATAAAGTATTGCTGAATCGCTGATTATTGGGGTATAAATACATCTGATTGAATATTACCTCTGTGTGTGGGGATAGAGTGACTCTGTATAGTCTGTTATTTTACATACTGTAAGAGTGACATCCATACCCGCCTGGGAGAAATAAAGATTTTAATAAATACTTGAATACTAATTTTATTGCATTTGTCTGTTTGAAGTGAAATGAACCTTGACATTGGTGTAGTCGAGCAGGATCTTGCTTGAAACTATCTCTGAACACTGAGTAAGAGGCTACGGTTTGGCCGAGATCTCGTAGGAAGTAGAAAGTGCACTAACGGACCCCTTGAGTCTGAACTCCTGAGAGTGCCCGGGAACACTGTGGTCCTTCGTCCAAAGTGATCTGCTTCCCTGCCAAGATCTTTCAGGAAAGACAACGCAAGGTAAGACAATTTTTGGGATTGTTGACTGAGACCAAGTTGGTTGTCTGAGGTATTAAGCCGATATTGAGCAGAGTAATGGGATAAGCTCTGGATAAGACCAATGTGTGAGCTTCGGTACAGCATGTGTTATTTGGATCCAGGAAAACGTAAAGATTACATAATGAATAGATTTTTAAAAAGAGAATATGGTTGGCCAACATAATATTAAACAAGTGGTATGTAAAAATTGAAACCTAAGCAAAATATCCCTGGGGACCCCTTGTCTGGCATGGTGACCCTGTTTACAGAGAGAGGGGAGATGAGGAACAAATTTGGGGAGAGAAACAAAATTGGAAATAGTGTAGAATACCTCCCCCATGCCTGGCCACCAGTCACTAACAGCAGGAGCTACTACATTAGGATTCCGTGAAGAGGAAGGGGCTCCGGTACACCCACAGGGAAGGGCAATCTCAGAAGAAGGAAGACCTGATAAGGAAGATGAGGAAGAAAAAGGGAGAGGGCTTAAGGCTGAAGAGGAAGAGTAGTTCCAGCAGTGAGAGAGTTAAACAACTCAGAGCACCAGAGAAAGAGGAAGAACAAGAGGAAGATCAAAGAAGACTGACAAGGCAAAAAGAAGGATGTCGAGCTGGTGGCTTTCGAGGCACTGTACTTTAACTACCCCGCAAGAATCGAGGCAGCTCACTTTTGCCCCAAGAACTTTAACATTTTTGCAGACAACAGTTGATACAGTTTAAAACAAACTTGAAACAAAAGACTCTGACCTGTTTGCAAGTACAGAGCTTGTCCCCATGATGGAGGGAGAGGGGGAAAGTCTGTGAGTAATCGGGCAAGTGTGAGGTGTGACAAGACCCTGAATGACAGGGAATCGGACCAATCCCATTTCTAGGCTTGGTTAATTTCTACTGGCAGTAGATACATTAAACTACTCATTGCTGGTGTCTCTGCCAAGGCACTGCAGCAATTCTCTCTCACTTCAACAAAAAGACTTTCGCAACATAAAAACAGCGTTGGCTCCTGCACCAGCTATTGCACGCCTCAGCCCTCCTAGTCCAATTGGCTATTATTAAGTCCAATGTCCATACAAGTGGCCACAACGAAGTCTCCCGGAGGAATGACCTAGCTGACATTACTGCCCACACGGCAGATTACGAATTCTGCACATTGGTCCCCACAGAACCAAAGATTCTAGTAGACAGAACGGCTCTGTCTGACAAGGGAATGTAAAGTTAATTAATGTAAAGTTCTGCCATGTAAAAAGATCTTTGAAAACGAGGGGGCTGCGCCGTTGTCCCTTTAACGGGCCTCGGGCTCACCTTTCTCGGACAAATTTGTGTACCTGATGTTTTTCTTTATATTATGTACACTTCCTTATGCTTGCTGGTAAGGAGGGAAGGGAATGTGGAATGTAGCTTACACTTTGAAGCTTTAATGAAATGACCCGTGTCTAAGGGGGAGGAGCAGTAGCAGCAGCAACAAAGAGAGAGAGAGAGATAGAGACTCCAAAGTGTGTTTTGGGTTGAGACCGTTCTTCAGTATGTGTTGTATTTATGAACAAAGTATGAACATTTCTGGGTGTATCAAAGTTTTAAGAGTTTTGCATGATTTCCTTGAGCAGTGTACAATTGTGTTTTACTCTTGAGTGAGAATTTTATTGCTTAAACGTGTGTGAATATCTGAGATTCAGCATATTGCATGAGGTGTGGAAATTTGTGAGTGTATGTCACAGTAAAGAGGATGTAGAGTGAGTGAGTTTAAAGACTGTTACTTGTTCATGGAACTGGCTCTGGGTGAATGTTGCATTAATCCTATAATTCAGGTGGAATAGGATGTCATTGAATGAGCTTGCTCATTTACGTGATAAATCTTTGTAGAGTCTCATGTGTTTTAAAAGGTAGTGTCTCTTTAAGATGTTGCAGCTGTGTGGGCGTTGAGCCGCAGTTATTTTCTTTCCTTTGCTCTTTGAAAATGCATTGGCTGTCGATGTGGAAATTAACTGTTTATTCTCTGCCTTCTCAACTTTTATTAAACAGTGGATGTGGCTCAGCAAAGAGACTGTTCATTTCCTTTGCTACATAACCTGGCATTAGGATTGGTGACCTTGTTGGTATTTTCAGTTTGAATTCTTCCTATTTATTACCTTTTGAATTGAATTCAAGAGAGATCTGAATTGCGCGCTGGCCTTGTGGAATTCATATTGAGGTGTTGGATGAGAATTGGAAATGCCTTTATCTAAGAAAAAAAATCTGTTAATTAGGGGGGATAGATTGAAAGAATTGGGAATCATTTTTTAATTGTTTTTTCTTTACAATTACCTATTTTTAAAGGGTCAGCCTTGTAAGTAGTTAAAGAGTTTAAATAAAGCCTTGAACTCGACTGGGCAGGACCTTAGTGATGAAATTATTACATATGCGCAGCAATTGACCCTTGTCAGTCTTATAGAAACCACTATCAGCTGACCATAACGGTGAATCCTTACAACCAGGAGATCACAAACTGATAAGAAATTGGGATGGAGGAAATTGGGAGAACGGTGGAAGGAGCCCTTCCAAGTACTACTGACTACACCTACAGCAGTGAAGGTTGAAAATAATGTTGGATACACCTAACCGATTGGGAAAGAATTGGAAACTGAAAAAAAGTATGAACTTGGATGTTCTCCTGTAAGACTGGAGGTAAAAGGAAGCCATACAATTTTTTTTTAATTTAAAGGCCAGTATTTACAGTATCTTGTTAAAACCAGCCATGAACATAAGCGAATGCATGGCACTGAATTATATACGTGCCTCCCTAATCCCGGATACCAAGAACGAGTCTCCCCCTGGTTGAATAAACTTGAACAATTAATAGTGACCCCTTATTTGTTCTTTGGGTTCCCAGGATTAGGAATAAAACCAAAGGGGTCGATTTGAAATGGGAGACACCTCTAAGTCACACTTAATCGTAGCTACTAGACCTCCAGCAACAGCGAAATAAATGGGAAAAATGATACAATGGCTGAAGGACAAACAGACAATTCATGTTTTAAAGTTGCCAATGACACAGAAGGAAAGATCACATGGGTCAGAAAGGAATGGGACACTATTAAAAGCAGCAGCTGCCTACTGGGGATCTGTCTACTGTGGCTCTGGTCCAAGTACCCTAAGAACTATGGGCAAAGCATAAGAATCATGTGGGATGGGTGTATTCAGCCCCTGAACATAAACTGACTATAAAGGACAAATTAAAACCAAATTACAATCAGACATACGTATGCCGCCATTACTGCAACTGGTTAATGAGAGAATATTAAAAAACCTTCTTACTATAAAATAAGTATTGATCATAAAGATGAACAATGAGGAACCTGTATTATAATAAGACGAGTGTTGTGCCTAGATTCCTGATGAATCCTCTAATATCACTGACCTTGCTACCCACATTTCCCAAGAAATTGAGAAAATCCATAAGGCTGGCAGTGATATGCATGGGTACAATGAAGAAAATGGGAGCTGCTGGCCATTCAGTTGGTTTGATGGACTCTGGGGTACTGTATTACACTATGGCTCTATCTTTTTATTAATCATCGCTCTGATTATTATTGTTAACGGCTTGCGACCATTATGTACCTACCGAGGAGTGTGAATGTTATCATAAATGATAAAGAGGAAGGAATGAGAAAGTTCAAAGATTTAAAAGTTACAAAATGGATTCAGCTGTAGATTTAGCAGCAATAAAGAAATGCTTTCACCTTTCTCCTATTACGCTAGCAAGGCTAGCAGAAATGCTTTCAACCTTTCTCCTATTGCACTAGCAAGACTAACAAAGATGTTTTTGCCATTCTTCCATAATACTAGCGAGATAACAGCACAACTACATGAATGTGTTCCAAATATGATCTAAACATCAGGAGAATGTTCAGACACTTGGCGTACTCTTTACTCTATAAGATTATAATATGCATCAACTAGGTAAAAAAATCCAAATGCTTGATCTGCACAAAAATAGCCTCTTCAGCATACCTTTCCTCTCTCGGAAGAACATGTCAATCTTAACAGGCAAGAGGCTGTACAATGCTCTGTAAGAGAAAGTAATGCTGAATCGCTGATTATTGGGGTATAAATATATCTGATTGAACATTACCTCGGTGTGTAGGGATAGAGTGGCTCTGTAGTCTGTATTTTACATACTGTAAGAGTGACGGCCACACCCGCCTGGGCGAAATAAAGATTTTACTACTTGATTACTAATTTTATAGTCTGTTGCACCTAAACAGCAGGAATCTGCAAATCCTCTTGACAGCCTACCTGTACTAAAGTCGTGTTAAGGTTCGTTTCACTTCAAACACACCAGCCTGGGCGAAATAAAGATTTTACTACTTGATTACTAATTTTATTGCGTTTTTAAAATTAGTAATCAAATAGTAAAACCTTTATTTCGCCCAGGCGGGTATGTTTGAAGTGAAACTAACCTTAACACGACTTTAGTACAGGTAGGCTGTCAAGAGGATTTGCAGATTCCTGCTGTTTAGGTGCAAGACTATAACTTGGAATCTATTAACTTTGTTGGAAATTAAGTATCTTAAAAATCACTTTTAGAAATAACCTGGCAACATTACAAGTTAGTGTGCACTGCTCCTAGACAAACTGAAATAAAAACAGAAAATGATGGAAATACTTAGTTGGCTCCAGTTTGATTCCATTGATGGAAAAGTGACATCTCCGGCACTAACATTTGGCACTATTGTTTATCTCCCAGGAGTTGTCAGCCACTAACTGCAATCATGCATGCAAGATGGTTCTAATTATTAACTCAGACTTTTCCATCAATGGAAAAGGTTTCCCACCCTAAATGGATAGGGGGCCTGACAATGTATCAACCATCCCCGAGTGTGTCTGCATCCATCTTGTCATGAAATAAACTTGGTCTTTAAATGTTTAATTTCACAGGAGAATGCCAGATGTCCTCTGTTTATTCAGAACTACTACCTGGTTAGAAGTAGTCAAAGAATAACATGTGAGGCTGCTAGGACAGCATGTTATCCATAGATAAAATAAAGTATATAAAATAAATTTCAATGAGTATACTAAGTTGTAACAGAATACTATGTAAATGCCTATGGGATTTTGTGTGAATTTTGAGTTTATGAGTAAGCTTTTTAATTACTCTTTTGTTGATCTGATAGATCACAAACGATCACAGAATCACAACATATCCAATCACATCAATATTAGATGTTTAAGTATCACAATAACTGCAGTGTTATTACGTTTCCTGCTGGTGGCAATGTCACACTACTGAATGGCTGTGTTCTCAGTGAACCCACCATGTGTCACTCCTCCCTTGCCCAGTTGCAGGAATTGAAACAGCACTGTAGATTCACAAGTGCAGGAACAGGCAATTCTGTCATACAATCAAAACAAACAACTGGGTCAACACAGATTTATGATCTTAATTTCAAAAACGTGTTCTTCAAATACGAGAAAATGTAGAAGCTGAGAATGTAGCCAGGCAGTAGTGCCCAACTGTCTTAAGAGTGCCACCATCGTTCCTGTCCCGAAGAAACCAAACCCAGCCTGCCATAATGACTTTCGACCAGTGGCTCTAACACCGATAGTAATGAAGTGTTTTGAGCGACTGGTTATGCAGCATATCAAAAATAGCCTACCTGCCAACCTAGACCCCTGCAGTTCGCCTACAGAGCCAACCGATCCACAGAGGATGTAGTCTCAACAACACTGAACCTCGTACTGCCACACCTTGATCGGAAAAATACTTATGCCAGGATCCTCTTCATAGACTTCAGCTCTGCTTTTAACACAATCATTCCGCAGCAGCTGGTGGAGAAGTTGGAGTTATTGGGGGTTGATGCTGGCACATGTAACTGGGTCCTGAACCTTCTATCACAATGGCAGCAGACAGTCAGGGTGGGCAGTAGGACATCAAAAACCATAGCCGTGAGCACTGGCTCGCCCCAAGGCTGTGTCTTAAGCCCCCTGCTGTTTAGTCTAGTTACACACGACTGTACTGCTAGACTCAACAACAACTTCATCAACAAGTTCGCTGATGACACAACAGTGGTGGGTCTCATCAGTGACAATGATGAGTCGGCGTACAGGATGGAGGTGGAGCTGCTCACAGGATGGTGCAAATCCCACAACCTCATTCTCAATGTGGGAAAAATGAAGGAGATGGTGGTTCACTTCAGGAGGGCGGGAGAGCCATACACCTCTGCACATCGATGGAGCTGATGTGGAAAGGGTCAGCAGTGTGAAGTTCCTAGGACTCCATCTGTCAGATGACCTGACGTCCACGACCAACACCACGGCACTGGTCAAGAGAGCCCAGCAGCGACTACACCCTCTCCGAAGACTACGGAAAGCAGGTCTCCCCACTGCACACCTACAAACCTTTTATAGGGGGACAATCGAGAGCACATTAACCTACGGCATCACCTCCTGGTTCGGGAGCTGCAAGGTGTACGAAGGGCACCAACTGGACAGGATTGTGAAGACCGCCAGCAGGATTATTGGTGCTCCATTCCCTTTATTGCTGGACATATACAGGAAGAGATGTATTAGCAGAGCCATCCCCATCATCAAAGACCCCTACCACCCATCGCATCACATATTCTCCATCCTGCCATCTGGGAAGAGGTACAGGAGCATCAGCTGCAAAACCAGCAGGATGCTCCTCAGCTTCTTCCCGCAGGCTATAAGACTGATAAACGGACTTTGCCCCCTGCCAAAGTATCGTGCACCAAACACCAACCTGGACACACTGAAGCAGAGCCATTGTCGTGCCACTGCCGATCGAAACCCGTGATATATGTACTTTTATTCTTTATTTCTATTTATTTTTTACCACACACGGGTTGAGAAACTGTTTTTCGTTCTCCTCTGGGTATGTAAGTACTCAGAAAAATGATAATAAAGATATACAATACAATATAAATGACAATTAACCCCTTGTCCCATAGCATTCCAGCTTACTAACCTTTAACTCCATTCTGAATATTGTCTGGAAGAGTATAAACATAAATATCATTTGAACAAAGTTATTTTTTTTCTGCTTCTATAAACTAAAATTTTAGACCATGATTTACTGTGTTGTTACCACAGATGTAATATTCCATGTATCACGTCAACAATGCAAAACACATTTCTGTGTTTTCTTCTTGATGGAAAATGGCAATACAAATTTATCTCTAAGAATTGTTTCACTTTGTTTTTCCTAATATTTTATCAGACCCCTTTATTCTTCATACTTACTTTAATGAACGTTGGTCTACCAGTTTAAATTGAATTACCTGTCTGGAGAAATTATAAGAAAAATAACAAGGTACAAATGATGCAGAAGCTGGTCCGGGGGCTGATTGAAAAGGAGTTTAAGGTCTATGTTTGTCATGGAATGCATGCCCGTACGAAGCTTTTCAAAAAGTAGGGTGGTATGACAGGATTACAAACACTTTATGTGAAATAATGTGTGCACAGCGCACATCATGAGCACGAAGCTTGAAGTTCCTCGCGGCCGGGGTCCAGGGCTCGCTTAAGGGCCCTGGAAGCTCTGGAGTTTTAGATGCTCTCTGGTGCATTCTGAGCCTTCTTTTGGAGCATTTTTGCACCAGATTTATGACCAATAGTTCAGAAATAATTTTGGTTGAGTCAACAGTAATGAGTGGGTGGAATGGGATGATTTAGATCATTGTTGTATACATTTTTTTAAATCAAGAATTGAAGTTATCTTTGTTTTAATAATCAAGTTGTACTGTTATAAAATGTATTGTAAAATGTTGTAAAGGAGCATGCAAAACCTGTAAATAAAATACTGTAAGTTTTTGCAGTAAAGAAAACCTTTTTTTTGAAAATGTTTTGTGTGTTGATTTCATTGCCTGTTACTGTTCGACTGTAGTAGTGTGTGCAGTGCACCTTTAATGGTCCTCCTGACCTAACAACTTCACATCACATCAATTTCAACATGGAATAGTGATGTGAATACAATATTTAGTTCGACTTCAATTTCCATCATGAAAATTGAAGTCAATCTAAATGGTGCATTTACATTACTATGATCGCTTTCAAACTAACCTATTTTATTGTCATACTATTATAACAAATTCAAGTTCACGATGACTTATAAACAAGATCACAAATCACATTTTGAATTCTCAAACACAATGTGATTGTGAATAATTGCAGAGCTGCCAAGTTTTACCGAGCATTTCCGTATTTTGTTGGCTGAAAATCAGTATTTTGTTGGGGAAATCGGTATTTCTCACATAATTGCATAGAACGTACTACATAGAAACTGGATTTTTGAAAATCAGCATTTTGCATGCAACCTCATGTATTCTCAAATATCAGTATGGAATACTGAAAATCAGTACTACTAAATTGTGAAACCATTTTTGAAATGTGAATTTATAATTCTTAATTTGATTGAATCATAACTACTAGAAGTCTGATCTTGGATGTGTGTGTTTGTTCGTGTGTGTTTGTTTGCAGAGATGCCAACCCTAAAATTAGTTCACAGTAACATTTAACCCATTTGTCCGTAACAAATGGGGTTAAATGCATTTCTCTCCGTAACACTCACCTGGGGTTGTTGCCGGCGGGTCTGCGCCTGCGCACTGGTGCAGATCAGCGGGCTGCCGGCGGGCGGGTGCGGCACATGCGCACTTGGCATGGATGCCGGCGGGTCTGCGCCTGCGCACTGGGTGGGAGGCCCGGTGATGGGGCTGCCGCGAGCGGCCGGCTGGCGGCAAGAAAGTGCCGCTGATCGCGCGGGCCGGCGCCACCCGGGCTCTGGGCCGGGCGTGGCATGGCTCGAAATCGCGCCAGGCCCGGCAACCCTCCCCCACTGCGCACGCGCGGTCACTAGGGCCCGGCAACCCTCCCCCACTGCGCACGCGCGGTCACTAGGGCCCGGCAACCCTCCCCCACTGCGCACGCGCGGTCACTAGGGCCCGGCAAAATGCCGCTGATCGCGCGGGCTGGCAAACCGGGGGCACATGGCGCCGGCGTTCTCACGGGAGGAACACCGGCGCCGCGGTGTTCCGTAACAGCATGTTTGGCTGCCGGAACACCGTAAAAAAGTTATTTCGCCGGGATAAAATACGGCGAATCCGGGACACTTGGCATCTCTGTGTTTGTATATAATCACATCTTCTCGAAAAAACAACGCGCAACTGTAAACTTTTTACATATTCTGGTAGAGATTTTTCCCCTGTAGTGCAAAATCGCCTTAACTGAAAATTTCATGCTTTATTTCTCGAGTTATTAAAGAAAATCTTTAAAAATCTGACAAACTTTGAAGTCTTGCTCGTGCTGGGAGTGTCGTCAACCCCCCACCCCTCCCTCCTCCTTTGGTTGATGCCCGCTCCCCGCTGCTCCTCTCCCCCCCTTCCTCTCGCCCCCCTCATCTCCCTCCCCTCCCCTCCTCTCCCCTCCCCTGGCCTCTCTCATCCCCCATTCGACTCGCCAGCAGCATCCCCAGAGTGCACAGGTAACCACGCCAGCAACGCCCTGAGAAGCAGCAGCAGGTCGCCCCAAGGAGCCGTTCAATCGGCGGGTTGGTGTAGGCGGATTGCGGCGCTCGCACTCCGACCTCAGCTGCAGCTTCTCCCCAGCCTGCTCAGGCTTGGACAGTTTCTTCTAGCACTGTGTCAATCGATTCTGCAAGGCAGGACTTTCCCGGATTTGCACTAAATAGGATATTTATCACACACTTTACTTCACTCCCTCACTACTGTCAGTGTCACAAAGCACTCATGAAAAACAGGGTCATTTCAATTAATTTAGAGTAGATAACTTTATCTATAAATATATACCTGCAGGCTGTGCCAAAGATGCTGGGTTCTTTCGTTGCTACGAGTCTCTTCAAAATCATGATCTCTTCCTCCACTTTGTTTCTGCTCAATAAATCAAATGGTTAACATTTTAATTCATTAATCACAATTCATTAAAACAAATACAAATAATTTGGCAGTTAGTGTCAATTGTCAAAATTGGCACAGTCCATTTGAATATGCAGAATTAGAATATAGAACAGTACAGCACAGAAACAGGCCTGCTGGTCCACAATGTCTGTGCCGAACATGATACCAAAATAAACTAATCTCATTTGCCTGCACATGATCCATATCCTTCCATTCGCTGTATATCCATGTGCCTATCTAAAAGCCTCTTAAATACCACTATCGTATCCGCTTCCACCACCACCACCGGCGAGTTCCAGGCACTCACCAACGTCTGTGAAAAACAAACTTGCCTCACATCTCCTTTAAACTTTGTCCCTATCATCTCAAAATTATATCCTCCAGTCTTTGACATTTCTACCTACATATACTTCTATCAGATCGCTCCCCTCAACCTCTGGTGCTCCGGAGAAAACAATTCAAGTCCAACCTCTCCTTGTAGCTAATACGCCCAACATCTTATTCACTAACATCTGGGATTGATGTCTCACAAACTAACCTCATTAAATTAAATATTTCAGCTAATATCCCCGATTCTTCTGTCATGATCTCAAATATATCCTGCCAACGGTGTGACAAATGCACCAAAGGAGCTGGGTTGTGATATATTTAGGAGGCAGTAACCATAACAAAGACTGGACTCCAGTAAGTCTCATGGCATCAAGCCAAATATTGTTTCCCCCACTCTCATTTACTAGTGTTTTTTGAAGAAATATTAAGAGCAGTAAAGCCACAATAAGAGCACTGGATAGGCTAATTTGAATTCTATAAATCAAGATTGGCTCCAGAAGGTCACAAATGCAAGATTAGGTGAGAGAACCAACAGGAAGGTTACATTTACTTGATTTCACTCAATTTATCCATTCTGGATGAAAGTATTGGTACAAGTGACCATCACATATTTCTTGTGGAGATAGAGTCCGGTCTTCTCACCGAGGTTGTCTTCCTTGTCCTGTGAGGCACTATGATCATGCTAAGTGGGATAATTTCAGACATATCCAGTTGTTAATAATTAGACATCCATGAAATGTTATGAGCCCTCAGCACCAACAGCAGTATTGTAGTTCACCACCTTCTCTAATTTCACAACCCATCATTGCAAGGCCACTGACTCTAATCTACTGGCATATATGGAACAAGGTATCAGCAGCAGGAACATATTTAGTGTTCTGGAATTTAAAATAGGATTTTGGTTATTTATTGAATGTAATCATTAAAATGTTAGAATGTTACAAGACATGTTTTACTAATATTGCCTTCCTTATGAGGTCTGGTCCTCCATCACAACCATCTAAGGAAGCTACTACTTTATGTCAAAATGACCATGTACAATAAAAAAAAAAAACCCCCATCATATTGTTGACACAAATAGGGATTGGCTTTAAATGACAATCTTGTCAACATCCATTGAGCTAATTTAAAAGAACAATTACAGATGAGGAAGATTCAACAAAAGCATGCCCTTCCCATTGCAGGATCAAATGGGGTTGGACAGGCTAGATGCAGGAAGATTGTTCCCGATGTTGGGGAAGTCCAGGACAAGGGGTCACAGCTTAAGGATAAGGGGGAAATCCTTTAAGACCGAGATGAGAAAGACTTTCTTCACACAGAGAGTGGTGAGTCTCTGGAACTCTCTGCCACAGAGGGTA
The DNA here is from genome assembly GCA_035221665.1 of Okamejei kenojei. Lineage (NCBI taxonomy): Eukaryota > Metazoa > Chordata > Chondrichthyes > Rajiformes > Rajidae > Okamejei > Okamejei kenojei. Next base: position 24,243,815 of record CM069150.1, read on the forward strand.
GTTGAGGCCAGTTCATTGGCTATATTTAAGAGTGAGTTGGATGTGGCCCTTGTGGCTAAGGGGATCAGAGGGTATGGAGAGAAGGCAGGTACGGGATACTGAGTTGGATGATCAGCCATGATCATATTGAATGGCGGTGCAGGCTCGAAGGGCTGAATGGCCTACTCCTGCACCTAATTTCTATGTTTCTATTGCAGTTTCTAAATCCTTGAAGAATAATGTTCTAATACAATTAGACTTTAAATCCTGTGTTTAGCTTCCTACCCATTATTTCACATTCTGCTTTTATGATAGCATTGCACCTACCACTAAAATCATCGAGTCATACACAAAGAAGCAGTCCATTTGGCCCATCATGTCCATGCTGACCTTTAAGGCCCCATCCATACTAATCAGCTTTACCACGAACTACTACTAACTTTACCAGCACTTGGTCCAGAGCCTTTTATGCCTTGTGATTCAAGATACATCTAGATGCAGAGAACAATACAGAACAGTATCAGGTTTTTGGCCCATGATGCCAAATTAATCTGATTCCTGCTGCCTGAAAGTAATACATTTGAAATGCTGTGAGAGTCGCTCCCTCCACTAACTCTTCATTGCATTGCAGGTTCCAACCAACTTCTGGGTAAAACAAATCTCTGAAAAAATTATACCCATTTACCTTTTTTGGCATAATTTTTAATTCTGTGTAATTCACTAAAGGCACAATTATGCTTTTGTTGTAGAAACCAATTTTGATTAATGCACTTTGGAGACTTGGGCATAAGGCTACATGTAAAATTCCAAGTTAAATATCATTTACAAATTTGGTATTTCTCCATTCTTTCTCAAATCACTTTTATGCAGACTGATTCAATTGCCAATGTCTCAAGCATACCATTAGCAATACCTTGCCAACCTGAAAATGTTTCAACATTTGGACTTTCCAATCAATGTCCCTTCCACCTGAAGTATCTGCTCTCCTTTCATGCATTTTCATTTAACTACGAGTATTTTCTAAATATTTATGTATTTTCCTAATTTAAACATTGTTTTATTTGTTGTTTTTTAGTATTTGCATTTTCCTCACTTCTGCAATTTCAGTTTGTTCACTTCCTCTCTCTTCTCCGGCAGAAAGATGAACAATTAATGACTCCTCAAGAGGAAGATCCACTTGCATTAAGTCAGAATCTGATTTATCCTGTTTAAAAGTAACATAAAAAAGTATCTGTTAATTCTTTCCATGTTATCCAAAATATATGCTTCTAAATGCTCCAGTGATTACTTCAATAAATTCTAACATAGGTCAGTTTGAGACTGGGTTCACTGTGTGAACCCAGTCTCAAAAATTGCATAAGCATCTCCACATTACACCACAAGTAACCTAGTTTCTGCTAAATCATCCATTTACTGAAGAAAAAGTATTATTTAACAGAGTTGAATGTGGTTTACTTTGTTGGGCATCCTAAAAAGTCTAACGTCCCATATTTGACTGAAGGTCAGATCACACATCAGATGGTAATCTTTTGGCAAATCTGTCAGAATCTTAGCATTGGACACCTTCTTTGAAAATATGTAACAACTGAATATAATAAAATACTCACACCCCAGTCTTAAAACAGTTTTATAATTCCCTTTTGAAGTCACAGTGATGGGCAATTATCAATGCGAACCACATCTCAAGAACTGAGAGACTTAAAAATGATGAGAAAGCACTTCATGACGTTCAGGACTGAGCAGAAAACAACTTTTGACAATCTTTAGAGATGACATGAGTTGGACATTACTATGCTTGCGATTATATTTCTTTAGAAGGAGGAAACATAGAAACATAGAAATTAGGTGCAGGAGTACGCCATTCGGCCCTTCGAGCCTGCACCGCCATTCAATATGATCATGGCTGATCATCCAACTCAGTATCCCGTACCTGCCTTCTCTCCATACCCTCTGATCCCCTTAGCCACAAGGGCCACATCTAACTCCCTCTTAAATATAGCCAATGAACTGGTCTCAACTACCCTCTGTGGCAGAGAGTTCCAGAGACTCACCACTCTCTGTGTGAAAAAAGTCTTTCTCATCTTGGTCTTAAAGGATTTCCCCCTTATCCTTAAGTTGTGACCCCTTGTCCTGGACTTCCCCAACATCGGGAACAATCTTTCTGCATCTAGCCTGTCCAACCCCTTAAGAATTTTGTAAGTTTCTATAAGATCCCCTCTCAATCTCCTAAATTCTAGAGAGTATAAACCGAGTCTATCCAGTCTTTCTTCATAAGACAGTCCTGACATCCCAGGAATCAGTCTGGTGAACCTTCTCTGCACTCCCTCTATGGCAATAATATCCTTCCTCAGATTTGAAGACCAAAGACTGAGATATTCACATCATGATTTCAGGATTTGCATGGGGAAATGCTGATGCAAACACGCCACTCATCTTTCTGCAAACTAGGTTCCAGGTCAGTTGCTTGTCGTGCATTGACACCAATTTGCACAAAGTGTGGCAGAAATGTTTAAAGAAGGTTTTGAGCACATCTTTAAATAGGATACTGAGATCTACAAATAATTTCTGAATCACGGTTTTTATGCATTGTTTTTCGCCAAAGCTATATTCAAATCCCTCTGCACTAGTCTTTTGCAATCAACTCAATTACTTTCAAATGTTTAAACTAATGTCTCAGCTTCTTTCCTTTTGTTTAATGTGCTGGAACATTCTGACACCTCCATAATAAAAACATTAAAGGTTCCCCCTCTTTGAAGTAATAAAAGATCTCTAATATTAAGTGGAATGACACTATTGACAGAATGGAATAACTGCTACTACAGACACTTACCAATTCAGGGATTTCTTTTTCAGGTTCACTGTCCTGGCCTTTGCATATTTTCTGTACAGTTATTGGTTCATGTTCAATGCTGCTCCTTCTGGATTCATTTATAGATTCTTGCATAACACAAAGTTCCTCTATAATAGGCAAATCTTTATTCAACCCCACCAAAAGAGAAAGAAAAAAAACCCTTAATAGTATGTTCTCAAAACCTGTGCAGACCAACTAGTTGGAGTTTTTACAAGACATTTTCAACCTCTCACTTCTGAGGTCTGAGGTTCCCACCTGCTTTAAATGGGCATCAATAATACCGGTGCCCAAGAAGAGCACGGTGACATGCCTCAACGATTATCGTGGCACTAATGTCTGTAGTGATGAAGTGCTTTGAGAGGTTGATTATGGCGCATATCAACTCCTACCTCGACAAGAACCTCGACCCTCTGCAGTTCGCTTACCACCACAACAGGTCAACGATGAATGCGATCTCACTGGCTCTCCACTCCGCTCTAGACCACTTGGACAACAAAAACTCATATGTCAGGCTGTTGTTCATAGACTACAGCTCGGCGTTTAATACCATCATCCCCTCCAAGCTGGTCACCAACGCCAGCCGGAAGAGGGCTCTGCCCGAGCCAGCTGCCTACCCCTTTTCTGGGGTTACGTCCGCGCCCGGGTGGGGTTAGAAAGGGACTACGCCCTGTCCAGGAGCACCTGGGGGATTTCCGGGACTGCTGGGCACCGCAGGGGGTTGAATGCATCCTCAATAAGGATTGTAACATAGTTGTATAGTAGTTTATTTAGGATATTTTGTATTGTATTATGGTGGTGCGTTCTGGTTTGGTTTTATTGTATTGTAAACATTATTTTTTAATTATTTAATACATTTTTTGATTTAAAGAAAAAAGCTGGTTACCAAGCTCACGGATCTGGGTCTCTGCGCATCTCTCTGCAATTGGATCCTCAACTTCCTGACCCACAAACCACAGTCTGTCCGTATTGGTGGAAACGTGTCATCCTCGATAACAATCAGCATGGGAGCATCTCAAGGCTGCGTGCTCAGCCCCCTGCTGTACTCACTCTATACTCATGACTGTGTAGCCGGACATAGTGCGAACTCCATCATCAAGTTCGCCGACGACACCACTGAAGTCTTTCCTAGTCCCAGCACACTGATGCAATTATAAAAAAGGCACATCAGCGCCTCTACTTCCTGAGAAGATTACGGAGAGTCGGTTTGTCAAGGAGGACTCCATCGAACCTCTACAGGTGCACAGTAGAGAGCATACTGACTGGCTGCATCGTGGCCTCATTCGGCAACTTGAACGTCCAGGAACGGATAAAAAAAAAATGCAGAAAGTCGTGACCACTGCCCAGTCATCGGCTCTGACCTCCCCATCATCGAAGGGATCTATTGCAGTCGCTGCCTCATAAAGGCTGCTAACATCATCAAAGACCCACACCATCCTGGCCACACATTGATCTCTCCCATGCCAACAGGAAGAAGGTACGGGAACTTGAAATCTGGAACATCCAGCTCTTCCCCACAGCCATCAGGCTATTAAACCCTTTACTCTGATACCCCTAAATAAAATCCAGTGCAACCAATTGCCTTCAGAAGTCACCTAATTAGTAAATAGAGTCCACTTGTGTGTAATCTAATCTTCGTATAAATACAGCTGTTCTGTGAAGGCCTCAGAGAACATTAGTGAACAAACAGCATCATGAAGCCCAAGGAACACACCAGACAGGTCAGGGATAAATTGTGGAGATGTTTAAAGCAGGGTTAGGTTATAAAAAAATATCCCAAGCTTTGAACATCTCAACATCTTTGTTCAATCCATCATCCGAAAATGGAAAGAGTATGGCAAACTGCAAACCCACCAAGACATGGCCGTCCACCTAAACTGACAGGCCGGGCAAGGAGAGCATTGATCAGAGAAGCAGCCAAGAGGCCCATGGTAACTCTGGAGGAGCTGCAGAGATCCATAGCTCATGTGGGAGAATCTGTCCACAGGACAACTATTAGTCGCCCACTCCACAAATCGGCCCTTTATGGAAGAGTAGCAAGAAGAAAGCCATTGTTGAAACAAAGCCATAAGAAGTCCCGTATGCAGTTTGCCACAAGCCATGTGGGGGACATAGCAAACATGTGGAGGAAGGTGCTCAGGTCTGATGAGACCAAAATTGAAGTTTTTGGCCTAAATGCAAAATGCTATGTGTGGCGGAAAACTAACACTGCACATCATCCTGAACACACAATCCCCACTGTGAAACATGGTGGTGGCAGCATCATGCTGTGGGGATGCTTTTCCAGGGAAGCTGGTCAGAGTTGATGGGAAGATGGATGGAGCCAAATACAGGGCAATCTTGGAAGAAAACCTGTTAGAACCTGCAAAAGACTTGAGACTGGGGCGGAGGTTCACCTTCCAGCAGGACAACGACCCCAAACATACAGCCAGAGCTACAATGCAATGGTTTAGAACAAAGCATATTCATGTGTTAGAATGGCCCAGTCAAAGTCTAGACCTAAATCCAATTGAGAATCTCTGGCAAGACTTGAAAATTGTTGTTCACAGATGCTCTCCATCCAATCTGACTGAGCTTGAGCTATTTTGCAAAGAAGAATGGGCAAAAATTTCAGTCTCTAGATGTGCAAAGCTGTTAGAGACATACCCCAAAGGACTTGCAGCTGTAACTGCAGCAAAAGGTGGTTCTACAAAGTATTGACTCAGGGGGGCTGAATACTTTTGCATGCCACACTTTTCAGTTTTTTATTTGTAATAAAATTTGGAAACCATTTTCCTTCCACTTCACAATTATGCACCACTTTGCGCTGGTCTATCACATAAAATCCCAATAAAATACATTTACGTTTGTGGTTGTAACGTGACAAAATGTGGAAAAGTTCAAGCGGTATGAAAACTTTTACAAGCCACTGTATATATGGCCCATGGTATATAGACACACTGAACTTTTATCTCCTGTTCTGTATTATGTTTACATATTTTGTGGTGCTGCAGCAAGCAAGAATTAAATGTCCTATCTGGGACACATGACAATAAAACTCCCTTGACTCTTGGACACTGGATGCTTTAAAACGGAACGTGCTTGGACAGACCATATTTTGGAATATATTAATCAATTCAAAATTTTACATCATCATGAATTTAGTTTTGTTTCGTTTAGATACAGCAAGGAAACCTTCAGCCCACCAAGTCCGTACAAACCAACAATCCTCGCACACTAACACCATCCAACACATACTGGGGACAATTTACAATTTTACCAAGCCAAATAGCCTACAAACCTGTATGGCTTTGGAGTGTGGGAAGAAACCAGAGCACCCGGAGAAAACTCACCGGGTTTATACACAGGGAGAATGTATAAATTCCGTACAGACAGCACCCTTAGTCAGGATCGAACCCAGGTCTCTGGCGTTGTAAGGCAGCAACTCTACTGCTGCACCACTCAACCGAAAAATCTTCTTTTATGCTGTCATATCATAACAATATTGAGAGCCATGGGGGAGGTTAACGGTTTTGTTAATAAACTGTATAGCTAGAAGTACATATTACGCTAAAGGTTCAGATTAAAAACCCATCATGGGAATATTTCATCGCATTCAAGAGTGCGATGATATATTTTCCACCTGCCTGGATTAATTCAGCACCAACTTGGCTAATAGTAATATTACTTTCAACGATTTTACAGTAGATAAGGTTTTCAATGCTATTGATGGTTCTAAAAAATACTGCTGCTGGCTTGAAGGGTATGTCTCTTGGTAGGATTCGCAAGAAGGTGTTAAGCAGAATATATGCTTCTTCAGTTTGATATGGTAAAATTCCCACTGGTGTCAACACTAATTATGTGATTTACAAAGGGAGGCTCTCTCGCTCGTACTCTTCCTCAGTTCCGGGTCTTTTTCTTTTTCATAAAGGAAGAAGGACCCGGCCCCAAACGACACCTATCCATGTTCTCCAGGGATGCTGCCTCACCCACTGAGCTACTCCAGCACTTTGTTCCTTTTTTAGTGGTATTCCTTTTTTGGTTTCCATATAATCATATTGCTTGTACTATGTGAAATATAATTCTTGATTAGAACAATATTTGATTAAACTGCAACTGTCAAGTCTGCATCTGCCAGAGAAGAGATTTTATTATAATGGTAGAAAACCTGTATTTTTCCCTGTATACAGTATATTCAAAAGATAAACCCAGCCTTATAACAAAATAACTCATGCAGATGCCCCATTCCTTCCCCAGGCTTTGTCCTGCCCCCACCTCTTTTCCAATTTTATCCACCCCCCCGCCCCCCTCACCTTACTATAATAAGTCTGAGGAAGAGTAGAAGGATCCTGACCCAAAATGTTGTCTGTTCATTCCTTCCATGGGACGCATGAAAATATAAAGCATATCCCACCTCAAGTTAAAGAATAAGTAATATTTCCTGCAGATTCTTCAGTTCTCAACAATGAACTATTAGAAAACAAATCTATTTGTAATCTGCCAAATAAAACTTTAAGTTACTCACCAATTACATTATGTCCCTCACTTCTCATTTGTTCAATATCCCATCTTCTCTCCAGCGCATCACTCTCATTAATTTTTTCCCAAGATAAACTTTTCCTTAGACAATGTCTGAACAACTGATGAACAAAATAATTTGTAATTAAGTATGCAATAAAGTTTGCAATGGATGCTTTGGTTGATGCGTAAATTACTTTCCAACAATGTAATTTTAAACCTGGCGATATTCAAGTCAAAAGTGTTTAATTGTCATGTATACCAAAAACGGAACAATGATATTCTTACTTGCAACAGCATAACAAATCAGTACTCATAGATAACACAATACACAAAAGTAAATTAATTGTTTAAATAAACCAATACCATTGATAACAGAAGCCCTAAGTCCCTAGTGCAATCAAGACAGTTTGTAGTTTAGTTGGTGTTTGTAGTGTTCAAACATTGTTGGGAAGAAGCAATAATTTCTGAAAGTATTGACATTACAAAAGCAAGAAAATTGGAATTATACTGTCCTTTAACCGAGGGAAACCAAAAGTGACTTGATAGATATTTTTGTTGAATTTTCTGAGGCCAATTCTGCCTTTCAATTTTAACAGGAAGCAGGCATTCACTACCAAGCAGCTTTCATGACTTCTGATGTACTTTGCAGTGGTTGTCATTATTGTAATGAAAGAAATACCACAGCCACAACATAATGAGAAAATAATTAGATCATGTTTAAATGATACTGGAGAAAATGGACATAAGGAACATGATCAGCAGAGAGAAGTAATTTGCTGGTACATTAAGTTTGGAAGGAGTTCTGCTGGGCTTTATAGTTGCATATTATCTCATGCATATATTTACTAAAGAAAAGACAATCTGAAGAAGTTTAGTTTGCAAAACTATTTAATTGTTGAAATAATCTCCCATTCTAACATAAAGACAGGTCAGATGACCATCTGAGTACTTTGATGTATTTCCGGGAGGAATTGCCCTAAATGAACATGCAACATTAAGAGTTACAACAAATTTATGGACTACACACTAAAGAATATTTTAGATATTTACAAATCAGAAATTATGTTTCTACAAATACACAAGAACTTAGAAATAGAAAGATAGAAATTCTAGATGAATGCTTAAATAAACACCCAAATACAGATAAAATGATTTCATTTATATACAATATTTTATTGGAAAATGATGTTCCATCAACAGAAATATATAGACAGTCTTGGGAAAAAGAACTAGGTCAAATTATAAGGCCAGAACTATGGGATGAAAGTTTACAACATATACATCACTGTTCGTTAAATGCTAAACATTCCCTTATACAATTTAAAATACTACATAGATTACATTATTCCAAAGCTAAATTACATAACATCTTTCCAAAAGTATCCCCCATATGTGATAAATGTCAACATTTAGAAGCAAATTTATCACATTCATTTACTAACTGTATAAAAATTACAAAATTTTGGATAGAAATATTTAAGATAATTTCGAATGTTGTCAATATAATTCTGACTCCTGATCCAAAGTTAATAATACTTGGAATACTAGAAACAGACCAACTAGTAACAATGAATCAAATAATTTTTATTGACTATGGTTTAATAATTGGGAAAAAACTAATATTAAAATTTTGGAAAGGCCCTACATCCCCAACAATCAAAATGTGGAACACAGAAATGTCGGAGACACTTCATCTGGAGAGAATGTGGCTTGTCCTAATGGACAGGTTAGATCTCTTCAGAGAGATTTGGTCTCCATTTATTAAATATTTACAGGGTCATAATGGCTCGGCACGAGGGCTTGACTGAGACCTGAATATTAGAATGGATGAAGAAACATATATAATAAATCATGACTATATCTCCAAGGACGGATTAATGATTAATACTCCATTCACCATCATACTTCTTACACTCTTTTTCTATCTTTTCCTACCTTTAAAAAAAATTTAGAAAAATGTATAGAAACATATAATCTTACATTTTTAATACTAATAAGAATATAAACAGTACTAATATCATGAAGGTATTATTAATATCATGTATTTTCAAATATATAAAATATATAGTCTTAAATTTTAAAATCAATGATAATACAAATATTATTAATAGTATGAATATATCATTAATATCATGAAGGTATTATTAGTATTATGTATTTTCAATTGTATAAAATATATAGTCTTAAATGTTAAAATTAACAATAATACAAATATTACTAACAGTATGAATTTATCATTAATATTATGTATTTTCAATTATATAAAATATATAGTCTTAAATTTTAAAATCAATGATAATACTAATATTATTAAGAGTATGAATATATCATTAATATCATGTATTTTCAGCAATGCAAAATAATGTACTTTGTTATTATTATGTTTCTATAATAAAAATACTTAACAAAAAAAAATTAAATTAAAAAAAAAGACAAAGTGCTGGAATAACTCAGATCAGGCAGTATCATTGATAAAAGACGTTTTGGGCCTTTCTGCAGACTGATGGTGGTGGAGGGGGGTGGGATTGGGGAAAAAGTTAGAAGAGGGCAGGAAAAAGCCTGACAAGTGATAGGTGGATACAGGTGAAGGGGGGGGGGGGGGGGGGGGGGGGGGGGGGTTGATAAGCAGTTAGACACATGCCAGAGATGAAACAGCAAAAGGTGTGACAGAAGAGTTGCAAATTGTGAAATCATTGGAATGAATGTAGGTGAAAGGGGTGAAATGCCTCACGGGAGGGAGTTTGGTTGGTTACCTAAAATTGAAAAATTCAATGTTCATACCATTGTATTTGTAAGCTAGCCAAGCAGAACATGAGGTGCTTTTCCTCCAGTTTGAGTGTGGTTTCACTTTGGCACTTCCGGGAATGGGAAGAGGAGCTAAAATGGTTAGCAACCGGGAGATCCTGTAGACCTTGATGAAGCGAGCGCAAGTGTTCGCCAAGGCCAATCCAAGTCTGTAAAGGCCTGCTGGATCTTCTGGTTTTAAATCCTCTTCCCATTCCCATACTAACCTTTGATTTGCATCTTATTGTAGATCTAGAACTTATGCTGGTGGTTGGTTGGTTGGCTTCAACTGAGGTTTCTTACCTCAAGACATTGTTTTGCTACTTGAGGCTAATTGGCAAAACCTTCTCTCAATGTGGGGAGAACTTGATTGTACTAACTGGAATAATTGTTTCCTGCTGTGAACCATTTTACAAAATAGAACAGCAAACAGCACAGGAATTGGCCCTTTTGCCCACGATGTCTGCACCAACGATGATGTAATTTAAATTACCTGCACATGACCTATATCACTCCATTCCCTGCAATGTTCATGTGTCTGGCTAAATGCCTTTTAAACATTACTATATTATCTGCTTCTACCACCTCCCTGGCAGTGTGTTACAGGCATCTACCATTCTCTGTGTAAAACCTGCTTCACTCATCTCCTCTAAACTTTGCCCCTCTAACCTCAAAGCTATGCCTTTTATTTCACTCTACTCTGGAAAAAAGACTATCTGGCCTGAATGTTAATCATATTAGATTACCTTACATTAGATTACATTGTATTTTATTCTTAGGTAGATTTTGGATGTTTCTTTGTTGTTGATTTGATGGTATTTATTTACCTGTTAGATTTGAATTACCATTTTTCTTTGTAAAGTACAGTAAAAGACATCAGTGTTTCCAAATTCTAACAAGGTTTGTTATTAACTTAAGATAGTAATAAACACTAGAAAATTTGATTGCTGCTCTCGCCATTATCAATTTATACTGATGGAATTCCTAATTTACAGAGACACAAAACTGCAGATGCTGGAATTTGGAGCAAATAACAAGTTTGTTTTTTGTTCCTAATTTATTGAATTAATTGATGCTGCAAAATAAAGTCTGTATCTCTTGGCCATGAGAACGAACAGCTGCCTGGAAATTCAAATGCATCATGCTTTTCCTTCAGACTACTTGATTGGAAATATAGTGATAACCATTATCCTGACAATCCCTTTCACTCCAGAAATTTCACCAGGAAAGTCTAGGTGTGTATCTATGTTGCACTGAAATTTGAAGTGGTAGGTCTAAAAACTACAACTGCCTGTAGCACAATACCACCACAAGCATTATTTTCTACTCGCATTTCTGGGCACACATACAGATATGGCTCTGCATTGTGGACTGTTTTCTAGGAACGGTCCCGATCCCTGATAGGGGTTTGCCTGCATTAAAAAAAATACTGTCACGTCAAATAAATGAATGCCACCATAATTTGAGGAAGGACATCCTTGCTATTGAGGCAGCTCAGCGTAGGTTCACAAGGTTAATCCCCGGGATGGCGGGACTGTCATATGAGGAAAGATTGGAAAGACTGGGCTAGTATTCACTGGAATTTAGAAGGATAAGAGAGGATCTTATAGAAACGTATGAAATTATAAAAGGACTGACAACAGACAATAGACTGGACAAGCTAGATGCAGGAAAAATGTTCCCAATGTTGGGGGAGTCCAGAACCAGGGGCCACAGTCTAAGACGAAAGGAGAGACCATTTAAAACTGAAATAAGAAAAATCTTTTTCACTCAGAGTTGTGAATTTGTGGAATTTGCTGCCTCAGAAGGCAGTAGAGGCCAATTCACTGGATGAATTTAAAAGAGAGTTAGATATAGAGCTCTAGGGGCTAGCAGAATCAAGGGATATGGGGAGAAGGCAGGCACGGGTTACTGATTGTGGATGATCAGCCATGATCACAATGAACGGCTGTGCTGGCTCGAAGGGCCAAATGGTCTCCTCCTGCACCTATTTTCTATGTTTCTATATTATCAGGAAGCTCTGGCACCATCCATTTCTTAGACCATGTGGTAGTTATTGCGTTATTTTGCTAGATTTTCAAATTAGTACTCTGCAAATCAAATATGGAACTTTAATAAAGCTAAATAATTTCAATATTTTTCTGATCCAGAGTATTTGGACATTTACAATATTCAGAATTTGTTTTTAGAGAGAAGGTGAAATGCTTACATTTTGATTAAAAGGTTTTGATTAACAAGGAAATGCGAAACAATTTTTTCAAACTTGGAACCTTACTCAAGTTTCAGCAGCACTAAGCTACGTGAAAAGTGATTTACCTTTAACAATCTGTAATTTATTAGGTGTTGGGCAGGCAGCGAGTTGAGTTTTTCAACTCCACCTGTCTCTTTCCATTTCATTAACTTCTTGGTTGGTGGAGCCAGTTCTATTGTTGTAATTATATCTGAAACATCCTCAATCTGATCACGAATTGTCTTACTATCAAGTTCCTTAACACAATCCACAATAAGCTTCCTCCTCCTTTTGCCTCGTTTTCTTTCTGAAAAAACTAACAAGAATATTATCAAGATACATGAGCATGATTTTCATACAACCCTTTTGACACTATGACACAAAAAACAACTACCATTGAAAGGACAGTCAGACTAAAATCACATTCTCACTGTGAGATTAACATTCTTTAATAGAAACATAGAAAATAGGTGCAGGAGGAGTCCATTCGGCCCTTCGAGCCAGCACCGCCATTCATTGTGGTCATGGCTGATCGTCCCCAATCAATAACCCATGCCTGCCTTCTCCCCATATCCCTTGATTCCACCAGCCCCTAGAGCTCTATCTAACTCTCTCTTAAATCCATCCAGTGATTTGGCCTCCACTGCCCTCTGTGGCAGGGGATTCCACAAATTCACAACTCTCTGGGCGAAAACGGTTTTTCTCACCTCAGTCCTAAATGGCCTCCCCTTTATTCTAAGACTGTGGCCCCTGATTCTGGACTCGCCCAACATTGGGAACATTTTTCCTGCATCTAGCCTGCCAAGTCCTTTTATAATTTTATATGTTTCTATAAGACCCCCCCTCATCCTTCTAAACTCCAGTGAATACAAGCCTAGTCTTTTCAATCTTTCCTCATATGACAGTCCCGCCATCCCAGGGATCAATCTCGTGAACCAACGCTGCACTGTCTCAATCACAAGGATGTCCTTCCTCAAATTAGGAGACCAAAACTGTACACAATACTCCAGATGTGGTCTCACCAGAGCCCTATACAACTGCAGAAGAACCTCTTTACTCCTGTACTGAAATCCTCTTGTTATGAAGTTACAAATGTTGGAATCCAGAACAAAATTTGAACCTGGAGGTAAACACAAAATGCTGGAGTAATTCAGCGGGACAGGCAGCATCTCTGGAGAGAAGGGATAGGTGACGTTTCAGGTTGAGACCCTTCTTCAGACTGATGTCAGGATAGTGACCAGGACAGAGATAGAATGTAGTCGGATACAGTAAGACTGGTGGGAGAACTGCGTAGGGGGAGGGGACGGAGAGAGAGGGAAAAAGCAAGGGCTATTTGAAATTAAAGAAGTCAATATTCATATCGCTGGGGTATACATTACCAAGGATGTCCTTCCTCCAATTAGGAGACCAAAACTGTACACAATACTCCAGATGTGGTCTTACCAGAGCCCTATACAACTGCAGAATAACCTCTCTACTCTCTACTGAAATCCTCTTGTTATGAAGGCCAACATTCCATTAGCTTTCTTCACTGCCTGCTGTACCTGCACGCCAACTTTCAGTGACAAGTGTACAAGGACACCCAGGTCTCGCTGTACCTCCCCCTTACCTAACCTAACCCCATTGAGATAATAATCTGCCCCCTTGTTTTTGCCACCAAAGTGGATAACCTCACATTTATCTATATTATACTGCATCTGCCACGCATCTGCCCACTCACTGAACTTGTCCCGGTCACCCTGCAACCTCCTAACATCCTCTTCACAGTTCACACTGCCACCCAGCTTTGTGTCATCCGCTCCTAATTGTTGCTCCTAATTCCATCTTCCAAATCATTAATATATATGGTAAACAGTTGCGGCCCCAACACTCCACTCGCCACTGCCTGCCATTCTGAAAAGGACCCGTTCACTCCTACTCTTTGCTTCCTGTCTGCCAACCAATTTTCTATCCATGTCAACACCCTACCCCCAATACCATGTGCTCTAATTTTAGTCACTGGTTTCCCGTGCGGGACCTTATCAAAGGTTTTCTGAAAGTCTAGATACACTACATCCACTGGCTCCCTTTCATCCATTTTACTTGGGTCACATCCTCAAAAAATTCCAGAAGATTAGTCAAGCATGAGTTTCCTTTCATAAATCCATGCTGACTTGGACTAATCCTTTTACTGCTATCCAAATGCCCCATTATTACCTCTTTAATAATTGACTCCAGCATCTTTCCCACCACCGAAGTCAGGCTAACTGGTCTGTAATTCACCATTTTCTCTCTCGCTCCTTTCTTGAAAAGTGGGATAACATTAGCTATCCTCCAATCCACAGGAACGGATCCAGAATCTATTGAACATTGGAAAATGGTCACCAATGCTTCCACTATTTCTAGAGCCACCTCCCTGAGGACCCTGGGATGCAGACCATCAGGCACAGGGGATTTATCATCCTTCAGTCCCAATAGCCTACCCAATACTATTTCTCGCCTAATTAAAATTTATTTCAGTTTCTCTACCCCCTTAGATCCTCTGTCCTCCAGTACTTCTGGGAGATTTTTGTGTCTTCCTTAGTGAAGATAGATCCGAAGTACCTGTTCAACTCTTCTGTCATTTCCTTGCTCCCCATAATAATTTCACCCGTGTCTTCCTTCAAGGGACCCACATTTGACTTTGCTATTCTTTTTCCCTTAACATATCTAAAGAAGCTTTCTTCTTAACATTCCTGGCCAGCTTCCCCTCGTACTTCATCATTTCAGCCCGTATTGCCCATTTTGTTTCCTTCTGTTGTCCTATGAAAGTTTTCCAATCCTCTGGCTTCCGGCTACTCTTTGCTTATTTGTTCATTTAAAATATATAAAGAGATGCTTACTATGCTCAGAAGCACTATAAATAATAGTTACTTTGCAGTTTGCATCAGTTATTTGTCTTAGTTTTAGTGAAAGCACTAAAGGTAAAACAATTACTTCCAAATTCCTGAGATTCAATATCCTTGCTTTCAAAGGCTAAAACATTATGTATAGCAATTGGGAAGTCGTGTTGCAGCTGTGCAATACAAAGGTCAGGTCACATTTGGAAGATTGTGCAGAGTTTAGTTTAGAGATACAATGTGGAAACAGGTCCTTCGGCCCACTGAGTCCATGCCGACCAACGATCGCCTGTACACTAGTTCTATCCTACACACTTTACAATTTACACATGCCAATTAACCTACAAATTTGCGCCAGTTTGGACTGTGGGAGGAAACTGCTGTCCCAGAGAAAACCCATGCGGTTCCAGGGAGAATGTACAAAATCCATACAGACAGCACCCATGGACATAGTCAAACCCGGGTCTCTAGTTGCTGTAAGGCAGCAACTCTACTGCTGTGCCACTATGACACCCACATTAGACCCCACATTACAGGAAGGATGTGCTAGCGTGAGAAAGAGTGCATAAGAGATTCACCAGAATGTTGCCAGAAATGGAGGTGGTTACCTATTAGGATAGGCTGGGTTTATTCTCACAGGACCAAAGGATGCTGAGGGGGTGACTTAGAGGTTTGTAAAATAATGAAGACAAGATAGGGTGGATACTGAGATTCTTTTTCTTAGGGTGGAGGTCTAAAACTAGAGAGCAAAGAATTAGAGAGGGAAGAAATCTAAAGCTGATCTGAGAGACAGATATTTCACATTGAGGATTGTGTATGTAATGAGCAGCCAGAGACAATTGCAACTTTTAAAAGATATTTGCACAGGCACTTCGATGCGAAAGGAGTAGAGAAATATGGGTCAGATGCAAGCAAATGGGATAAGCCATATGGTTCCTGTAAGATCAAGCTGATCTGATCCTGGCTTAGTTCAAAGTCCCTGCCTATTGCCTACCAACCATAATTATTTTATAGACCAAAAGATATTCTTTCTCAGCACTGATGCTTTTGAGGTTTCAGCCTCCACAGCTCTCTGGGATAAAGAATTCACAATCCTCAGAGAAGAAACTTTCCATCTTCACCAAAGTGTGACTCTTCACTGGAAGGGCCGAGAGGGCCTGTTTCCGTGCTGTAATTGTTCATTTTGTTAATAGATTACCTGAGACCTATAAAATCCTTTACATCATTTGATAGCAACGCTTCACAATATGGAACAACTCATTAAACATATTCAATGTCACAATTAATTGAAAATTACAATCACATCCTAATATCTCTGTTTAAGTAATCCTTAGATCACAGGTGACTAATTTGGTAGAAGTTTGGATAGCTGAGCAGGCTCAACTCCAGGTGTTCTTGCTGCCTGCAACCACTTATCGTGCTGAATTTACAGATAAATTTATCGTACAGAATTTACAGAGGTGTTTTAGTAGAATTAAGGTAATGTCAAGATTTTGCACAAAGCAAGTCATTTCAAACCAGAATTCTCTAAAAAATATTGTATACCTTACACTCTATTTAGATTTAGCAATGTGTTGTGATGATTTACATAACCAATTTATTATTATTAAATGAAAACCAATATTGGTAGCAGTCTGAATAACAGGGCTGAACTTCACTGATTTGCCTCAAGGGTCTGCTGCATCTTTATTCTCGCTCGCTATGTCAGATGTGGTGTAAACTTCAATTTCCCAGCACTAGCCACAGTTGAGTTTGTATAGCTTGAATGCACTGAATACAAAAGTCAATGTGCAAAAGGATTTGATGAATATACGTAAGACTTTGTTTTGAAATCCTACAAAATCCAAGCTTCTTTGAAAGGTTGTTGGCCACAACTGGTTTTCAATCATTAGTGCATTTTTACCCAAGCCAAGAAAAGCAAAAAGATTTCTTAAAGGCTCACCACTGAAAAATTGCCATATTTCTGTTTATTTGCAGTTTAGCCTATTCATCTAAATATAAGTTATCATTATGTTGTACTGAGAAACTATAAACAAAACTATTCATCTACCATGAAGCTGCAAGGTTAGGATGCTATTGGAATTATCCGGGTCACTAATTATGAGCCTGAATATTAAAGACATGCATTATACAATGCAGCTCATCAAACCTTAAATCCGAGAGAGAATTTCACACAAATTACCTGTGATCATTAATGCATGACATGCACTTAGATTCTGTACTAAAAATTCAACAATGGTGGGAGAAATTCAGCCACAAATGTTTGTAAATTTTGAGTACTTAAAATCAAAAAGGAAAATAATTGTTTTTTCTTCTTGGACGAGACTACCCTTGTGTTTAGTATGTTTGTGCTTATCCAGTAGGATTATCACTGAACTGTATACAAAAAAAATCACTGTACATGACAATAAATTATAATTGAAAGCTTCTTTAAAAATTAGAAAGAAATTAGAGTCCAGGGAATTTATTCAAAATATTGGAAGGTGACCAATGTATTTATCAATAATCTTGAACAATATAATTCAGTGTTTAACAGGAATAACAATAGTTGTAACTGTAAAGACATTTATAGAGAGGTATAACTAACCAGTAGCATCAACTGGCTGTAAGGCAAAGCATTCCTCTTCATTGGATATAAGAGTTGTTTGATCAGCTATACCACTCTCTGCCTGAAGTAATGGATCAGGAACATCTGAATTATCTATTAAAATGATCAAATGTGAAAATAATTTAAACACATCTTCAAATTCCACTTAGCATTCAGCAGATGTGCCCTTGAAAGAAAGAGGAATGGATTAGTTAATGAGGATTAGGATAGTTGCATAGAACTCCTTGCATCTGTGCTCAGAAGCTATTACTGTAAGTCTAATTTTGATGTTTAAACAGATTGTAAACCCTGGCCCAAAAAGATCATTAGGTTCCACAAGAGGCCAATGTTGCATGTAAGTTTTTCACCTGAGCTGCAGGCAAATAAGACTTAAAACATAGGCATTGTTATTGTTACATCTCAGGCAGTGATGATGTTCGTTACACTGACTAACAATCCTGCGCCTGTGAATGTTTGGCTGAAGGTTAGGTTTCAACATTGTACAATTCACTAACTGTTTTTATCATAAAATGTCAGTATGCCATGATAGAATTCTGTGGACAAATTCAAGTTAGTCCACTTAAACCTGGAGATTAGCAGCAGGTGTAACGTGTCCTTGTCAATGCAACCCACCATTCTTTGACCATCCAAACAAAAAAAGATGCATCATTTGGAAAGTGGCAGCATAAGGCAAAGAATGGCAATAAAGGGGGACTAGTGGAGTTCCACAGGAGTCAGTGCTGGGGCCACTATTTTTTCCGTTGTATATTCATTTGGATGAGGGGATTGAAGGCATTGTGGCCAAGTTTGCGGATGATATGAAAATAGGTGGAAGGGCAGGTAGTGCAGAGAAAGCAGGGACTCTGCAGAAGGACTTGGACAGATTGGGAGAGTGGGCAGAGAAGTGACAGATGGAATATAATGTAGCAAAGTGTGGAGTCATGCATTTTGGTAGGAGGAATAAAGGTGTAGACTATTTTCTAAATGGGGAGAGAATCCAGAAATCAGAGGTGCAATGGAACTTGGGAGTGCTGGTGCAGAATTCCCAAAAAGTTAATCTGCAAGTCGAATCGGTAGCAAAGAAGGCAAACACAATGTTACGATTTATTTCAACAGGGATAGAATACAAAAACAGGGATGTAATGCAGTGGCTCTATAAGGCACTGGCCAGACCGCATTTTGGGTATTGTGAGCAATTGTGGGCACCATATCTGAGGAGGGATGTGCTGGCCTTGGAGCGGGTCTAGAGGAGGTTTACAAGAATGATCCCAGGAATGAGTGGGTTAACCTATGATGAGCATTTGGCAGCACTGGATCTGTACTAGCTGGAGTTTAGAAGAATAATGGGACCTCATTGAAACGTATGGGGTGAGGGCAGGAGAAGGGGGTTAGGAGGGATAGATAGATCAGCCATGATTGAATGTGGAGTAGACTTCATGGGCTGAATGGCCTATTTCTGCTCCTATTACATAATATAAAACTACAAAACATGACTGAACTAAATAGGCAGTTTTACACTAGTGACAAGAACTCCACCAGATAGCTATATAGTGATTGGACTTAGCCAGTTATTCCCAGCATTACTTCTCCATTTTTGTGCATGCCTTTAATAACTGAGATACACCTTTTAAATCAAGATTAAGAATATTTTCTAAAGGGAATAGCTATCACCTGTTGTTCCGCAGCTTAAATTCAAAACTGCCAATGGGAACATAACAGAAAAATCACAGGTACAATTCTCATGATTCCCTAACAATTAATCTCAATAAATATTGATAATGGAGAAGAAATGACAATGTTTGGCATAGTGGGTATTCAGTCCAATGTGTTTTCCACAGCATGCAAGATTTCAATAACTGGCTCAAAAATACAATTCATGGGTGAGCTATATCTATCTTCTATCTATCTATCTTCTATCTATACTATTACTAAAACTCTCATCTTGACCACTTCCGGTCTGCGTTGTAATTAAATTTGCGCAAAAATGATCCCCAATAGGACTACGATTTTTCGCCACCGTACTCACCATTCTCCTCTGCTGCAAGTCAAATAAGTTTTGTTCCGATCGGTGAAATAGTACAAAAGCTATGAAGGTTTAAAAATAGTTAAAAAACCTCCCCTTCCGGAACCCGCTGTCAATAACGCGGCGAGAATAAAAAGCTGAAGGGGCGGAATGTGTTGAGCAGTCCGCGCAGAGTGTGCAGCCCGCGGAGAGCGCACAGCACGCGGAGAACATGCAGAGAGTGAGCAGCCTGTGGACTGCTTCTGCGACGACCAGCCAGAAACTGCTGAGTTGAACTGGAAGCCTCTGAGTGAAGCCGGAGTGGGACTGGGATCTGCTGCATGAGGCCGAAAGCTGAACGTGTGGGGTGAGCAGAGTGCGAGCACCCCACTCCCCCCCTTCTCCCTCACCCCCCCTTCCCGAGTGGTGGAATATTGCGTTGGGGGATGGGTTGCTTTGGGGGGTACCAGGCCTCCCGTGTGACTTGGACCCAACGGGTTCCACTTAGTCTAGTGGAATATAAAAATCTCTTGACCTGTTTAAAATCCACAATTTCATAAATTAAATAAAAATTGATTTATGGAATTATTAATAGGCAAATGTATTATCAGAGTTAATGGAATTAAGGAACAGAACATCAAAGATCTAAGTAAACAGAACTGCTTAAGGGGCTGAATGGCCTGCTCGTTATTAGAAAGAAAGATTTAATAGATCAAAACTTGTGAAAAGGTTTCATTGATAGCACAGTGATTGAGTTGGTACTTAGTTTTCAAAGTTAGAGAAATAATAAACAGAGAACACAAATGCACAAGACAGCTTCCATACCAGCCTTAACTGTTTGTAGCTTCTGATTTGGTATGTCTTTATTCCGGTCATTATTAATATCTTTAAAATCCACAAAAGCATCTTCAGCTTCGCCACTGAGAAGCTCCTCTGAAAATACAAAGAACCTTTATAATTTATACACAAACTTACTTATAGGGTTATTTGTACACCTCTGCTTCCCAAATTATGGTTCAAATCAGACAAAGTGTAAGATAAAGGCCATAGAAATATAGGTGACTAATCAAACTCTGCTTCTTTAATTGAGGTTAAATCCTTCCATGTTTCATCTTTTGCTATATCACAATAAAATGTGATTAGGATAACTATGAACTAGTCAGCGGTATTGTGATTTAATTCTACAAATTTGATTTACTGATAAAAATCTATCAGTACATTTTCCATCTATCTTGCTGTTCTTTTCTCCAATTCTTTTCAGTTGCCTGCCTTCTTCAAGTAACCTTTTTTGGTTTCTTGTGGAAACCTGAACAATGCTTATTATTAAAACATAAATAATAATGTTTACAAACATAAATAATAGATTACAATCGACTAGAAGTTTTTTTTTAAACTGGGACAAAAGCCAGCCTCTACTTTGTCTACAATAGGTGCGAAATTTATTGGATTTGTGCAATACATCAATCCAAAATGAACAGCACACACTCGTACTTAATTTGAAACACGATTATCTCTTGGCTTCAAATTCAACAACAGTCAACAATGCTAATAAGTGTATATAGTCATTTTACTCTGCCTCCAAATTTTATTCTGTCGCTTTTGGATAGCCATTTAGCTATACAAACCAGGGATACTTCCAAGCGTTTATATATTGAAAAAAGCATTACAATTATTGGTGTACATGCTTTCCTAATATGCATCTTATATTCATAGCATTTGATCTATGTGAATGCATTATACATTGCTTGGGCAATGCAGTGCAACGTTGTGTGGGGAGGGGGCTATATTTATCCCGTATATTTCATATAAATGACTGTTTAAGATATGTAGGTGCAAATAGAGAAATCTAAACGCTTTCCAGCCAGATACTGTTCGACCAACTGAATTCCTCCAGCAGATTGCTTGTTGCCATAGAAATCGAAATATCATATGCTTGCTGTGTTCTCAATGTACATTTTTGACTTGCTTATTTATAAGTTATGATTCTGCACTGTAGTAATTGAGGAAATGATCAATATACATTTTAGCAATGTGTAAATAGGCCGATTCTTGGAAAAACAACCTTTAACGCAATGGTTTCTTCACCAGTTGCGTAGTTGCTTAGGTGTCAAATACATACTCACAAATGAACTACAAATCATTCAAGTGTTTTCTTGTAGGAATGATTTCCGACCATCTAATTCCAATGCTTACAACAGGCTGCCATATAGCTGGCTACCCTTGGAGACTACAAATAAACCTTCTGAATAATCAAGGCTAGATTTGTTTCCAGTAATATTTTTTCTTAAATAAGGAAAATGTAGATGAGACATATAATAGGCTGTTGGTTTGTTTTCAGTCATATTTTAACAAGATCATTAAGTAATAACCCCAATTACCCATGTTTTACATTGGTCATTAGCACATTACTTCTTTGCATTTGTTTCAGAAATGATATCAAAGTACTAACTAGGAAACAGATGAAAGTAATAAGACATTTTAAATATGTCTAAAATTACATTAAACATACCTAACATACAGGCTGCTCCCTCATCTCCAAATCCATCGTTCTGAAAGCTATTTTTATCATAGCCTAATGTGAATCCTTCTTTCAAGATAGTATTAGAATTATTTATTGGTGTTTGAGGAAGTAACGACTCACTTGTGCTCATTAGATTATCATCCAGGATACTACTATTCCCTAACATCCTATACCCATGACCTGTCAAAGAAAGTAAGTACATACAAAGTTATTTTTGCACAAAAAATAGTCCAGCCATATCACAGTGAAGCCACTGTCAATTCTGAGGAGAACATGGAGATTTTCTTTATTTGACTAGGCACAAGTGAACTGGTGGGTGGTTTAATGATGAAGGCAAGGAATTCATAGTAAAATAGACATATGGATAGACATTCACAATCAAATGTAGATATTTACAATTTATTTATGGATATCAGGAAAATTGCACCATTTGTTTTCTGACAGGTTTATTTTTCACCATCACACATGTCACAGCAATCCTTAAATAATTGCTAGTCTCAGCCCAACATTTTACCCTGAATATAAAATATCTACTTATGCAAGATAGCAAAGAACAGCATAGCACAACTTGTTTTTTAAGGATATAAAACATGAAATTCTTGTAATAAAAATTAAGTGCAGATGCTGATTTATACCAAAGATAGACACAAAATGATGGAGTAACTCAGCGGGTCAGGCAGCATCTCTGGAAAAAAGGGATAGGTGACGTTTCGGGTTGGGCCCCTTCTTCATGAATTTCCTGTGAGGTTAAAGTCGTACATCACACATTGAGCAGATAATGGATCAGTACATCATCGATGAAACAAAGTACATCTTCAGGGTGCAGTCTTTCACATAATACACAAATAAAGGCAACATCTGGCATCTCAGGAAGATACAAATTTATTTTGGTGCAGAATTTTAAAGAAAATATATCTCCATGTGTTTTGGTCAATATTTATCCCTCCACCATCATCATTCAACAAATTATATTGTTGATACCAGTGTTTTCTATCTTGCAGTTTTCTGCTCCCAATTTCTTTTTACTGAATGAAGATATTACTGACTGAGCAACCTTTTATTACTGATTGGTAATTACCTTAAAAATAAGTGGCAGTTTGAGAAATCTCAGCCATCCGGCATCCAGGGAGAATAGGGGTTGCCAGTGTCGTGATTATGCCACTTGCATGAAAACTGATAAAAAAAATTACTATCTATCACACACCCGTTTACCATGCATAAACGTAAATAACTTGACAAACTATATGTCATCTCCTTACCTTTTAACCATATAACCATATAACAATTACAGCACGGAAACAGGCCCTCTCGGCCCTTCCAGTCCGTGCCGACCATTTGTTTTCCCTTAGTCCCATCTACCTGCACTCAGACCATACCCCTCCATTCCCTTCACGTCCATATACCTATCCACTTTACTCTTAAATGTTCAAATCGATCCTGCCTCCACCACCTCTGCTGGAAGCTGATTCCACACAGCCACCACCCTCTGAGTAAAGAAGTTCCCCCTCACGTTACCCTGAAACCTCTGTCCCTTAAGTAACATTTACACTGATATATTTTAGAGCAAAGTATTAATGAAGCAAAAATAAATCAGATGAATGACCGTACTTACCATCATCTCGGGTGCCAAATCTTCAAAGAGTATATTGCAGCTAATTAGCCAAACACTTAACTAAAATTCACTGTTTGAACAAATTTTCTGAGAAAAATATTTTTGCCAGATGCATGAAAATTCTGATGGTATGACTACTGGCTAAATAACCATTCACTGTACTTTTGCTGTGTGTCCCTATCCTACTCTCACTTTTACATGGTCCATCTCTTAATTTTCTCCTGCTGTATTTCTCTGTTCCCATCTCAGGAGATGGGTTAGTGATTACTTTCCATTAGAAGCTCACCGACAGCCCCACCTCTCTTAATAACTTCCTTCCACCCTGCTTCCTGGAAATAATTCATTCCATTTTACAAGATAGTGCCTTGCCATCTGTCATAGCCGACAGAGCCCTGGACTGTGTTTCACCTATTTCTCATACTTCTGTTCTCACCTACTTTCCTCCATGCTAGAGCAAGGATAGGATACCCCTAATCCACACTTTTCTCCCCCACCAACCTCCGCATTCAATGGACTGGCTTTCACAATTTCCACCACCTTTAACAAGATTCCACCATTGGTCACACCTTCACCAATTCTACCACTATTATGAAGGGGCAGTTCCCTTGGGAAACATGAAGCAGATAGGGCCTATGTTCTCTTGAGTTTAGAAGAAAAGGTTGTGATTTAATTGAAATATATATTTCTGACTTGGCAGATGAGGAGTTCTGGCTATGGTACATGGAACCAGAGATCAACCTTTTCAGGAGAGAGACAAGAAAAAATGTCTGCACCCAGAAGATGGAGAATCTTTTGAATCCTCCACCCGAGAGGGCTGTGGAACCTCATTAACTGAGTATACTCAATACAGAAATCAGTATGTCTTTATATATGAAAGGAATCAAGAGCATGGAGTTTAGATAGGGAAGTAGAGCTGAGGTAGAAGATCATCATGATCTTACTGAATAATGAACAGGCATGAGGCCAAATTGCCTGCTGCTCTTCTATTGTATGTTCTTAATACATCTAAAAGGGATGCACAAAAAAATAACTTTTTTTTGGAGCAAGTAGCTACTTGGCTGCTTGTATAATGTTTTGCCAATTACAATAATTCCAAAAGGCTGCTCATACTGGGTTGAGTTCAAAGAAAAGTATTTTTGCAGGCGAAGCTTAAAACCCACATGCTCAAAGCAGCTGAGGTATTCACATAAACAAGAACCTCCGGACTGTTATGTATGCAAACACAGAATAAATTAATGTGCAAAAACAGATTTTCAGATCCTCTCTAGTGTGCCCAGAGGTGGAAGACTAAGCGGAATGATTCTTAACAAAATATTTTCTCTTGTTGCCAGCAACAAAGCAAGTCATATTACCATGTTGCTGTATTTTGTTAACACCTTACTAGAAATATGAGCCACGATTAATCTTTCTAAAAACTTTCTTCCAACACATTACATATTTATGACATTTTAGCAGTCTTAGTGCGGCAGGGACTTACTTACCATCCGGAGCGGGATCCCTCGCCGGGAATCCCTGGAGAAGAGTTCCGACCGCCGGCCTACGTTATCCTGAAGCCGCGGTCTCCCGTAGGGAAGCACCAATTCAGCACTTACCTTCCAGACGAGGGCCTGTCATCTGACCACCCGCAGCAGCAACTGCGGAGGTTATGGCCCCGAGCACGGGGGAAAATGGAGGAGGATTGACTATACTTTGTGCCTTCCACCACAGTGAAGAATGCTGTGGTGAATGTTTGTGTTAATTTTTTATTGTGTATTGTGTGTTCTTTTTTATTGTACCACTGCTGGCAAGTTCATTTCACTGCACTTTATTGTGTATGTGATGAATACATCTGATTGATTGATTGTGAAGGATATTCTTTCGTAAACTCGGTGTAGTTATGTGGTTGCAACTATAAATTTACCTTTTAAGCTGACTGCATCAGCGTGGCAAAGTAAATCCCCAAGGTACCTATTTGTGTTTGAGGTCCAGGGGATGAATCATTGTGGCCAAGACCCTGTTCCCAATGACCAGAGTGTGAAGCATAGAGAAAGTGAACAGCACTTTTGGGATATGGTCCCAAATCAGCCATGCCATTATGATCTATTTAATTAGCTACTTAGCCTGAGACCACTACTGTTATGGCGATGGGATCCAAGAAATATTAACACAGAAATGAAGGATGTGCCAACATGGAAGACTTAACATCTATGCCAAGATGCACAGGTACATTTTTATTCCACTACATGGACAGTACTTAACCCATTAAATTAATGTCACACTGAAATTAATGACATTGGAAAACAAATGTATTCTAAAATGGATGGGAAATACCCAGTGCCTGCTTACTTGCAAGATTCATCCCCATAAGAAATAAGATGAATTTTCAAAGGTCTTTATAAAAACAGACTAGAGTTTGTTTCAAGAACACAAACTTATGGTTTACACATTGTTGGGACACCTCAGTTCCAACAATAGAGTCTAATCAATTCCAAATTGTTATGATGGCTGCAGATCAGCTTGAGAGCAATTAGGTGAGCAAAGCGTCATTCAAGGAAATCCAAAATACAAAGTAAGCCTGCCAGGGCATTAACAGCGCCAATGTCCAGAGCATTACCATTCAATTTGCAAGGGTTAACAGCATAATTTAAATAGTGTTAAATAGCACAAGATATCACTCTCCTTCAAAAGGAATGACTATTAAAGATTCTGAATTAGAGCCACCAATGCAGGAAAAAGTCAATTATCCATCCTGTTTCTCTTTAATCAAACCTTTTTTCACATTTGTAAGGCTTACTGGTCCTATGGTTACTTTTTTTTGCAGCCTTCTTAAGTCACCCTCCAGTTTTCAGGCACCTCACCTGTGTCTAACAATGATTCATATATCGCAGCAAGGGCTTGTGCAATTTTCTTCTCTAGCTTCCCATGGGATATACCTGATAAGGCCCTAGAGATTTATCTAACTTCATACGTTTTAGGTCGTCTAGCATCTCCCTGACTGTAATAAGACTATCCTCAAGACATCACCATTAACTTTCCCAAGTTCCCAGTCTTCATGTCTCTCCGCAGTAAAGGCAGAGGAAACATATTTATTGAGGACCTTGCCCAAGTCCTACGGCTCCACACAGAGGACCACTTTGGTTGCTGAGGGCCCTTTGTCTCTCTGCCTTCCCTTTTTTCCCTTAATATACTCATAAAATCTCTTTGGATTCTCCTTTTCCTATCTGCCAGCTATCTCCTGTTTATGTCTGACTCTAATGGTTATAAATAACTTCTTATACTACAGGTTGTTACAGAATCACATGTAATGCAGCAAGAAATTTCGAGCCATGACGGTATATTATGGATTTATCAACTAATGCTTTCTTCTCACCAAATCCGTCATCCTGGAAAATACTGCACAGATCTTCTTTAAGTGTGATGGCCTCAGATGTACTCTGGTTCAGTGTAAAGTGCTCAGCAACATCAATTGCACTAGAGAAAGTTACATTTAATTAAATGATTAATAATCACTTTTTCCATGCTCTAATATAGAAATTACATTCAACACTCCATAAGCTGTTTATTGTCCAAACGTACAATCGTTATTCAAAATGAATACTGATATATTTTTCAATTTTTTAAGTCATTTGAGTCATGTTGTTTGTAGAACCAAAGCTAACCTGATAATTCTTTACTAAAATCCAATATTTTCTTTTACATTTATCCCATGTGCGATAGCATTATAATTAAGAAACAAATTAAATGGAATCAGCTTCAGCAGAATAAGAAGGATGAAAATTCAGCCGTGGGCTGTGGATTTGTACCTAAGATTTCCACACATAATGAGTTCCCCATCTGAACCAGATCACTGAAGGAAGGCATCAAAGGGACTGCAGTAAACAGACTAATTTCCTTTTAGCAATATTATAGATGCTATTTGCATAATTTTCATTTCACAGAAATGTGCTGAATGTGTGGCCTGCATCGATGCCTGAGAATCAATCACTCTTCATTCAGAAGATGTGTAATACAATGACTCGGTCATCCTTGCAGTTCTGAGCACATTGCTACTTTTTCAGCAGAAAAAGTTAATGTTCTTTAACCAGAAAGTCCAGTATTTCCCTGGAGGCAGACTTGAATGGCACAGATGAGGTAGGCAATGAATATTTTGGTTATTGCCCTATTACCTGTTGCATAATTGCCATCTTCCCTAATGGTGGGCTCTGATGGTGAGCCAGAGGTAATGCTCTGGACATTTGATAAAAAAGGGCCAAGAATTATTCCTATACTTCAATACAGAATAAGATCAAGACATCTATTGTAACTAGAGGTAAGTAACATGCTTCTTTGCTTGCCTTTCCACATTGTTATTTTGTAAAACTGAACGTTACAAACATGATTTAAATAGCAAAATAGTTAAACCAAATATTTTCTTGTATTTAAAACACAACTGTGAAGCACATTGTCAGTAGCTGTAACAAATAGTTATTTTGTGAAAACAATGTTTATTACCACTAAACCGAGCACCTTTAAGGTCAGATATTTGGATGAGCAAAACAGCAGCATGTAAGTAGAGAGAAAACACAATTTTGTCCATCAATGTACAAAGTTCAGGGACTCACTCCACATCTGGCAGCTGAATAGAAAAATCATGAAACTCCTCAGGCAAAGTAATGGCATTATATGTGGCTTCAAGGTTTTCTTCAGCAAGATCCACAATATCTGCAACAACAAAATCACAACCAATTACGATTTTACAATGTTACAGAGCTTATAGGTTAATGTTATTTACTTTACTGCAATTCCAAACAATGATCAAGAAAATTACAGCAACAAAAACAGCAATTTGATTTCTCACCATCAATGGTGACTGCAAATTGAAAAATTCTATTAGTTATAGTGATTTTACTGCTTCAGAATATCAATCTGGGATTGTATTTTCCCCAAGATTATTAACAGAAAGAGAAAATGATCACTGCGCAGAAGAGCATTAAACCCATTGACTGCTTATTGCTTATTTGCAAGAGTAATCTGGCCAGTGCTTCTCCTCTGCCCGTCCACCCTTGCCCTGAAAATTCAATCTCTTTGAATGACTTAAGTGAATCTATCTTCATTATTATCAGTCAAAGTGCATTCCAGATACAAACCTTTGTTTACAAAAGAACTTTCTCTTTATGGCATAGTCGGTCCTATTAACTATCACCTTGATGCTGTCCTTCGTTCTTGAACTTTCCACCGATGGAATCTGTTTCTATTTGTAATATTAAATTGCTTTTATAAGATCTTCTTACCCCCTCCTCATGGCGTTCAATCCCAAAGCCTGCATTATGTTCAACCTTTTGCATACTCTTCACAGTAGAGATGGATATGAATCTTGGATACATCCCATCATTGTCTCAAGGATGGGAGCTTTCGCCAAATAGACCGGAACCAATTGAACTAGTCCTGGAATAGCTCAAATTCCAACAATAATTGCTAGTGTGTGGACCCTATCTATGTGTAGAACAGGACGAGTTCTGTCCAAAGCAAGTAGTAGTTTTATTTCATTGAGACTAAGACACAAATGAACACACAGAACTTTCAGAAATGACTGGCTGCTTCTGGCACAGAATCCTTTACAAGACACAACAGTCAATATTTCAGAAGATAAGGGTTTACGCAGTGACTGTAGGAGAGTTCTACAGTTGTAGACCTACTGATGTTGTAGACATTCAATACTCGAGTTATACCCAATTCATGTTATGGAATCATGGTTTAGAGCAAAACTATCTGTATCCAGATTTGTAATTTTCCTTATAACCACCAATACCATACTGCCTCAAGTTGGTGGACTGATCCATATTCAAGGATTCATAGGCCAACCTAAGTGAGTATGTCACTGCTGTCACAGACTTCACCACTAATTGTGAAGAGAACTGCATACCAAACAAGTCAATCTGAAGGTTTTTACTGAATGAACCATGAGATCTACTTCCTAGTGAAGTCCAAGTCTGAGGCATTCCAGATAGGTGATCATGACCTGTTCAGGAAATCTGGATACAACCTTTGCAGAGCCTTCAACGCTACCAAGAGACAATTCCTGACCAAGTTAATATCCCATACTAACTACATGGACGCCTGTTGATTGTGGTAAAGCCTTCATACTATAACTGGCAACAAAGCAAAGGTGGTGGAATGACATCAACTGCCCTTACAGACTCGGATGTGCCTGTATCTATGGCCATCATCGCAGACGTCTGATCAGCCTTACTGAGTGTGAACCCGTGGAAAGTGACTGACCCAGATGGATCCCTCTCCGTATCCTCAAAACCTGTGGACTAGGCAGCAGAAATATTTGTGGACATCTTCAACCTCACCCTACTCCAATCTGACATTCTCGCCTACTTTGAGAAAACCATTATCATACCAGTGTCAAAGAAAAACAAGGTAGTGTGCCTTCCAGTGAATCTGGTATCCACCAATGTGAAATGTTTTGAGAGGCTGGTCACGGTGCACATCAACATCCTCCCAGCTACCCTTGATCCACTGCAGTTCTACATTATTTCCAAATTTATCCGGTAAAATTAAATAACATAAGTTTGTAACCTAGACAACAAAAAGATAATGGCATGACAACTTATGGCAATGAAAACAGAGTGAAAAAAAACCTACTGTAATAACTGAATTAATTATAGTTAGCAAAATTGTAATAAAATAACTCCAAAAATGCAAACATTTTGGTATGTTCTAAAGATCAGTGACATTGACATATTGCCCAACAGAATAAATCAATGGTCTAAGGAAATTATGAAAACTTCCTGGGTCAAATAACAACTAAATCTATGAAGATATTATGAGGATGAATCAAAACTAGGGTAAGGAATATTTATGTGAAAGATAGATAACGTCCTGTGGCCATATCTGTATCCATGAAATCTTGCAATAATCAAAAGATGTAATTTTATACGAATCAAAACATTTGTCCAAAGTTCCAATGACTGTACTATACCTGGACGAAAAGCAATCCTTATTTTTGTGAATGCCTCATTGCAGTCTGCCAGGAGATACTTTGCCTTTCGATTGTAAATCCGCACCACTCCTAGAAGCAGGTGGCCTGAAGTTCTCAGTGCAATTTTAACCTAAGAGGGAGCACAAATATGAAACTAGTTGCCCTGTGTCGTGAATAAAGTTCTAAATTATTATCCCACCTAGACTCATTACCATACATTGCTTTCCATATTTGAGACTGAATTTGATCTAGTTTATGCTGCTGCCTCAATAGCTCAAGGGATCTGAGTTCAACGGCTCTACAAAGATTACAGTTTTTTCTAGCTGCATGGGTTATCTCTGACATGCCCCCTCATTCCAAACACATGGTGGCAATTTGAGTTCTGTAAATATTGAGTTAGTGTAGGTTAATGGCAAAAGGTAATGAAGGGGGAGTTGGTGGGCATGTGTGGAAGATAATGTTGCTGGTGTACAGGAAAATATAGAGAGGGGGTATTGAAACTAAAATATCACTCACCTTGTAACTATCATTAGCCAATGGTAGGTACACGGACACATATATAAAAATATATACCAGCCAGCAATTGCACAAAAATAAGTCCATCAATGTTTGAAGAAACTTTAGTCCTCTTTGTGTCCAAATGAAAGTGTACTAAATATTAACACAATTTTCCTTTAAAAATGGTCCATTGAATACCAAGGGAGTTGATGCCTATGGTAGAGTCCCTATCATTAAACCTAACTGTGATAAATCATTTCAAAATATAATTGGGAAGTAACTTATCTTTATGGTCCATCAACTCCCTTGATAAAAAAACTCAAATGATTTGTCTAATCTTTTAGCATTGCTCCTCTCCAAAATGACTTCTCACAGTAGAATTTTAACTAGCTGTGACACAATACACATGGGATAACAATAGCACAGCTAGTGGAGCTGCTGCTTCACATTTCTTGTGACCCAGGTTCGGTCCTGACCTCCAGTGCTGTCTGCATGAAATTTGCATGTCCTTTCTGCCACTGTATGGATTTCCTCCAGGGGCTCCCGTTTCTACCCACATAATAAAATTGTGCAGGTGGGTTGGCCATTATAAATTGCCCCTAGCAGGTAAGTGAACTGTAGAATTTGTGGGAAGTTGATATGAAAGTGGGATGAATAAAAATAGGATGTGTAAATGGGTGCATGATAGTCAGTGGGGATTTGCCATAAAGTAGATCAAAAACTATGAATATATATAACCCTAAACTCCTGCAAGTGGATGTGCTCCTTGATCCTCAGCTCATTTTTGTTAGGACCAGATTAAATTCCTGTTTCAGATATTTTCCATATAGGAAAATATGGAGGTCACAAGGAAGGTCATTGAGCAGTGGAAGTCACAAGGAAGGGCATTGAACAGTGTATTTGGGATGGGCTTTTTACCATAAGGTAAACATCGAAGCAAAGATGAAACTGTGGCCAAAGATCTGGTGCATAAGCGAGGGCTTTTGGTACTTCGATCATTGGTATTGCCTTTGGGGAAGGCAGGGACCTGTAGAAGTAGGATGGGTTAGATCTAAATAGGAAGGGGACCGATGTCAAGACAACAATCTCTCCCTCAATGTCAGAATATCAAAGGAGCTAGGCATCAACTTTAGTAAAAAAAAGGGGTGGTGTGCACACCCGTCAGCATCAATTGTGCTAAAGTGGAGATGGTCAAGAGCTTCACATTCCATGGCGTAAATATCAACAGCAATTTGTCGTGATCCATCCGCATTGAAGCTAGTCAAGAAAGCCTAGCGATGTTTATCACTTCCTCAGGAAATTTGTGTCTCCAATTACATTAATTTCTACAGATGCATCATGGAAGGCATCCTATCAGGATGCATCATAACTTGGTTTAGCAACTCTTCTACCCAGACCAAAAGAAAATGCAGAAAGATATGGATGCAGTCCAGTCCATTACAAAAACCACCCCTCGCTCATCGACTCTGCACTTCGGTGCCTCGGGAAAGCAACCAACATAAACAAGGACCGCTCACTCCACTCCATTTCTTCTTCTTTCCTCCCCCATTGGGGAAAAGATGTAAAGGCTTGTAAGCAGGTACCGCCAAATTTAGGAACAACTTCCTTCCCCGCTGTTATCAGACTCTTGAATGAGCATCTCATAAGCTTCTACGTCTCCAAATCTACCTCGTTTTGTGTCATGCACATTTTTATCTTCAGCTGTAACACTATATTCTGCTTATGTTTTCCTTTTCTGTTTCCTTATGTATGATTTGATTGTACTCATGTATGGCATGTTTTAATTGCATAGTATGCAAAACAAAGTTTTTGATTGTATCTCAGTACCATGACAATAATGAAACAATATCAATATTCAGGAAGGTTTGCTTGTAAAACTAGGAGGGTAACAGGAGCAGTGTTGCAGGTAGAGAGATTGACCTGAAGGTAAATCAAGGATAAATCAAGCAAGTTCAGTTGGTAGAGCCGACAGAGGCAGGTTAGGGAGTATAGCAGGGCTGGCAGGTTTAACTGCATTTACTTTAATGCAGTGAGCCTCATTGATAAATCAGATGAGCTTAGATTATGTGTTAACGTGCGCGGATCGCTGGTTGGTGCGGACTTAGTGGGCCGAAGGGCCTGTTTCTGCACTGTATCTCTAAACTAAACAATGGATCTATGCTGTATGACTCTGAATAATTAGTGTAGATGGTCATAGCAATTTATTCTTTACATATTTAATTCCATTATGAATAGTATTCAAATTAGATGTGAAGATTAAACCACCAAGCATGAGCATTTCCAATCTTTCATTCAGATATGACCTGTCCAAGGTGCAACGATTTTGAAAAGTATTGTGAATTATAATCTACTAAGTACTGCAGATCACATATTTATTACACTGTGCTTTGTTAAAAGTAATGTTCAATTATTATTACATTCCAAATATTAAGCAATTTGTTACTGATTTGTTGTGTTTTATAAATATTAGAACCATCTTGTTAAATAAACATTAGTTGCTTTACCTTGGGTGAAATAATGCTTTCAACAGTAGCCTCCAGGTTGCACTCAAAAATATGAGCTTTTGTTAGCTTTTTATCCCAATGGGCAGCCAGCCAAATTTTTGCTAGTGGCCCGCGTTTGCTCAGAAATAAAGTGGCATAGAACATTGCTGCAGCTGCAAGAATCACGAGCAAGAGAAAATGTTGCTGAAGAAGAAAAATTAGAAATAACCATTGAGGAATAATGGATCACATTAGTAACAAGACAGCAAGGTGCAAGTGTGCTAGCAAAAAGCCATATCGCAAGCATAGCTCCTTAATTTCTTTTTTACCACTGACATGCATGATGTATAAACTCAGAAACAATTCAAATCCCAAATTGTTTGCAATGTTTAGAAATTTAGAAATCCTGAAAAATTCAGTCTGAAAAAATGGTTGTATAGTTAACAAAGACAAAAGCTAATAGACTGCAGGATTTAGATGCTCCCTGGTCATTCGGACAGAAATAGGGCGTGGAATGTAATCCAGAAGCACCTCCAACCAGAGGCCATAGATTTAAGGTAAGGAATATGGAGCAGATATCAGAATTTTGTTTATATGCAATGTGTTTGGAATTCAAAATGCACTGTCTGAGGGTGTAAAAGCAGTGATTCTCACATTTAAAAGTACTAGACTAAGCGGGACCGGTTGGGTCCCATTCATATGGGAGGCCTGGTCCTCCCCAACGCAATCCATTCCCCAACGCAATATTCCACCACTCACCTGTTCCCCCAATGCAACCTGTTCCCCCAAAACACCACTCTGGGAGGGGGTGTGGGGGACGATATGCGGAAGGGGGGATGTGGGGGGGGGGGGGAGGGATGCGTGTGGGGGAGGGCTGATATGGGGGAGGGGGGAGGGGGGGCTTTGGGGGAAGGCGGGGTGTGGATGAAGGGGAACCTTCAAAACCTTCACAACTTTTGTACTATTTTACCTATTGGAACAAAACTTGTTGACTTGCAGCAGAGGAGTATGGTAAGGTGGCGAAAAATCATAGCGCTATGGGGGATCGTTTTTGCTCAAATTTAATTACAACGTAGACAGGAAGTAGTCAAGATGACAGTTTTAGTAATATACAGATAGATTAAGATGAGTATTTGAAATGCTAACGCATGGAAGGATAATCAACGGGATTCGTTTAGATAGGTAATAAAATTAATCAGCGTGGACAGGATGGGCTGAAAGGCATGTTTCTGTGCTGTATAATTCTAAAATTGCTCTTAGGAAGGTGTAAAGACAAGAGAAAACACACCAAATTAAGATTTATGGGGAGCACTAAGGAACAGGTAGACTTGTTGTGTATGCCCATAGATTGTTAAGGTTAGCAAAAAAGATTGATAGTTGCAAAGGTATATGGAATCTTAATTTGCCGTGGCTTAGCATATACTGTGAGGGAGCGGAACTAATGTTAGAAACATGCGTGATGTCAGTGGGATTCCAGTTTGAGTACTGCATTCAGTTTGATCACTAGTTTACAGAAGACGTGAATGTCCTGAGAAGGTGTAGAAATCTGATACGCTGGACCCTGGTACCCTTGCTCCCAAAGTTACAAAGATTTTGATAGACAAAGCATGGGAGCAGGGTCCCCAGTATATCAGAGGTAGCATAACAATGGCACCAATATGCCAGAGGGAGACAGTGAGGTACCAGGCCCCACTGAGTCAGATAAAGACAACAGCAGACCTGATCAGGGCTCGAAATTAACAGTTGCCCGTTTGCCAATGGCCACCTGAAGTCCCGCCGGGCAACATAAAAATTGTGTCATTTTGCCCCGTTTGGCAAGTACCCGGGACACCTGCCGTTCAACTCTGAGCGGCCCCCCTTTCTATCTCTCACTGTCACTCTCCATCTCCGCCCGCTATCCGTGTCCAGGCCGCCGGGTCTCCGCTCTCCGGCCACTCCTCATCCACCGGCACGGCCGGACGCCTTGCACATGCGCACTGCCAAGGCCTGCACATCCTCCCCCTGCACATGCACACAACACTCCCTGGAGTAACTCTTGCTTCTTGATTTCCTGGTCATCCAAAAATATTCCAAATGGAATTTAAACTTGGAAAGGGTCCACTACTAAACTCTGAAAAATAACAGCCTAATGCACTTTATCTGTTTATTTATTGTGTGTATATATATGTGGTCTATGGTATATAGACACACTGAACTTTTATCTCCTGTTATGTATTATGTTTACATATTCTGTTGTGCTGCAGCAAGCAAGAATTTCATTCTCCTATCTGGGACACATGACAATAAAACTCTCTTGACTCGGACTTAAGCAAAAAAGAGTTAGTGGGGAAAAAAGAGCTACCTTAAATTTAGTTGCGTCTGGTTGGGTAACTATGGTAGTGTGAAGACTTTTCCATGCTTTAATTGTGCGGAGGAACTCCATGGAACAGCCAGCATCTCTGGATCGAAGAAATTGGGTGACGTTTCGGGTAGAGACCATTCTTTAGACTCCCTCTGGTTTTAGTGTTTTTAGTTTAGCCCACCGAGTCCACCCGTACACTAGTTCTATCCCACACATTATCGACGTAAGTCAAGTGTGTTTTATTCTCTCATGTCCCAGTTAGAACAATGAAATCCTTACTTGTATCAGCACAACAGAATATGTAAACATAGTACTCTGTAAACAATGTTATAAACGAGAAAACAAAACAGTGTATATTTATATTTATATATAATATATACTATATATATATATATATATATATATATATATACGTATATACAACGTATCAAAGTTATCAACGTATAATTTTTTGTGTGTTAGACAACAAAATATAGTGGCACAGTTGGTAGACTTGCTGCCTCATACGCCAGAGATCTGTGTTCGATCCTGTCCTCGGGCACTGTCTGTGTTGAATTTGCACATTCTCCCTGCAAGCTTGTGGGTTTCCTCCCACATCCCAAAGACGCATTGGCTTTGTAGGTTAACTTGTCTCTGTAAAATTGCCCCTAATGTGTAGGGTGTGGGTGAGGGAAGTGGGATAACAGAACTTGTGTGAATGGGTAGTAGACAAAAAAGCTGGAGAAAATCAGCGGGTGAGGCAGCATCTATGGAGCGAAGGAATAGGCGACGTTTCGGGTGAAGACCCTTCTTCAAACTGATGTCGGGGGGGGAGGTGGTGTGAGAAAAAGAAAGGAAGAGGCGGAGGCAGTAGGCTGTGTGAGAGCTGGGAATAGGAGGGGAGGGAGGGAGAAAGCAAGGACTACCTGAAATTGGAGAAGCCAATGTTTTTCCCACTGGGGTGTAACCTACCCAAGCGAAATATGAGGTGCTGTTCCTCCAATTTGCGGTGGGCCTCACTCCGGCCATGGAGGAGGCCCAGGACAGAAAGGTCGGATTCGGAATGGTAGGGGAAGTTGAAGTGCTGAGCCACCGGGAGATCAGGTTGGTTATTGCAAACTGAGTGGAGGTGTTGTGCGAAGCGATCACCAAGCCTGCGCTTGGGTCTCACCGAGGTTGATCATACGCTGAATAATCCATCCACATTTTTGTTTGGAAATGGAAAGAAATAATAGAAATTGCAATCATTGCAATGTGTAAAAAGAGTTGAGATACTGTATTGTAATTTTGCTGCATGTCATTGTGGTATATATCATGTCTTGATTGGTGAATATGTATAGTTTGTGACTTTATAAGAAGCAGAAATAACATGTGAATGCTTCATTGAGAATAATTCCGACTGGTAACTACGCACTTCCTCCGAGCACATTATTGCACGCATCATGCAAGCCATCTAACCACCTAAACTGTCATTTGGCAACCTAAAAGTCTGCCGGGGTTGCCCAGCTGGAAACAGAGAAAAATATTGGGTACATTTATAGCAAGGAAGGAAGGGTACTGGGCCTAGTTTATCAGAGGGGGCAAGAGGGTACCAGCAACTGTAGGAAGCAGCAGATGATGATAATCCAACAATTGGACTGCGGATTATCAGACTCATTGTAACTGTCTTTCTATGCCAACATTAGACTAAAATCTCAGAGCAAATGAACGAGCCCTTAAAGATTAAAGTTGATTTAAGAAAGACCTCAGGGGCAACTTTTTCAGTCATCTGTATCGGGAACAAGTTGCTAGAGGAAGCTATAGAAGGGGATAGATTTATCATTTGGACATATACAGTGGCTTGCAAAAGTATTCATACCCCTTGAACCTTTCCACATTTTGTCACGTTACAACCACAAACGTAAATGTATTTTATTGGGATTTTATGTGATAAACCAACACAAAGTGGTGCATAATTGTGAAGTGGAAGGAAAATTATACATGGTTTCCAAATTTTATTACAAATAAAAAACTGAAAAGTGTGGCGTGCAGAAGTATTCAGCCCCCCTGAGAATACTTTGTAGAACCACCTTTCGCTGCAATTACAGCTGCAAGTCTTTTGGGGTATGTCTCTACCAGCTTTGCACATCTAGAGACTGAAATTTTTGCCCATTCTTCTTTGCAAAATAGCTCAAGCTCAGTCTGATTGGATAGAGAGTGTCTGTGAACAGCAATTTCCAAGTCTTGCCAGAGATTCTCAATTGGATTTAGGTCTGGGCTTTGACTGGGCCATTCTAACACATAAATATGCTTTGATCGAAACCATTGCATTGTAGCTCTGGCTGTATGTTCAGGGTCGTTGTCCTGCTGGAAGGTGAACCTCCTCCCCAGTCTCAAGGCTTTCGCAGACTCTAACAGGTTTTCTTCCAAGATTGCCCTGTATTTGGCTCCATCCATCTTCCCATCAACTCTGACCAGCTTCGCTGTCCCTGCTGAAGAAAAGCATCCCCACATCATGATGCTGCCACCCACATGTTTCACAGTGAGGATGGTGTGTTCAGGGTGATGTGCAGTGTTAGTTCTCCGCCACAAATAGTGTTTTACATTTAGGCCAAAAACTTCAATTTTGGTCTCATCAGACCAGAGCACCTTCCTCCACATGTTTGCTGTGTCCCCCACATGGCTTGTGGCAAACTGCAAACAGGACTTCTTATGGCTTTGTTTCAACAATAGCTTTCTTCTTGCCACTCTTCCATAAAGGCCCGATTTGTGGAGTGCACAACTAATAGTTGTCCTGTGGACAGATTCTCCCACCTGAGCTGTGGATTTCTGCGGCTCCTCCAGAGTTACCATGGGCCTCTTGGCTGCTTCTCTGATCAATGCTCTCCTTGCCCGGCCTGCCAGTTTAGGTGGACGGCCATGTCTTGGTAGGTTTGCAGTTGTGCCATACTCTTTCCATTTTCAGATGATGGATTGAGCGGTGCTCCGTGAGATGTTTAAAGCTTGGGATTTTTTTTATAACCTAACCCTGCTTTAAACCTCTCCACAACTTTATCCCTGACCAGCCTGGTGTGTTCCTTGGGCTTCATGATGCCGAAGGAACATTGGTTGTTCACTAATGTTGTCTAACAAACCTCTGAGGCCTTCACAGAACAGCTGTATTTATACTGAGATTAGATTACACACAAGTGGACTCGATTTACTAATTAGGTGACTTCTGAAGGCATTTGGTATCACAGGATTTTATCTAGGGATATCAGAGTAAAGGAGGCTTAATACTTTTGCACGCCACTTTTCAGTTTTTAATTTGTAAAACAATTTGAAAACCATGTATCATTTTCCTTCCACTTCCCAATTATGCACCACTTTGTGTTGGTCTATCACATAAAATCCCAATAAAATACATTTACGTTTGTGGTTGTAACGTGACAAAATGTGGAAGTTCAAGGGGTATGAATACTTTTGCAAGCCACTGTATATGGATCTGAGGT
The DNA here is from genome assembly GCA_035221665.1 of Okamejei kenojei. Classification (NCBI taxonomy): domain Eukaryota; kingdom Metazoa; phylum Chordata; class Chondrichthyes; order Rajiformes; family Rajidae; genus Okamejei; species Okamejei kenojei. Next base: position 24,283,453 of record CM069150.1, read on the forward strand.
TTTAGAGGGATATGGGCCAAATGGGAAGACAAATGTAGATCCCTTCCAATCAGAGACAGGTAAATTTATAATGAGAAACAAGGAAATGGCAGAACAGTTAAACAAGTACTTTGGTTCTGTCTTCACTAAGGAAGACACAAACAATCTCCCAGAGATACTAAGGGACCAAAGGATCTAGTGGGAGGGAGGAACTGGAGGGAATCCACATCAATAAGGAAATGGTGTTAAGTAAACTGTTGGTTCTGATGGCAGATAAATCCTCAGGGACTGATGGTCTGCATCCCAGAGTACTCAAGGAGGTGGCCCTAGAAATTGTGGATGCAATGGTGATCATTTTCCAATGTTCACTTGACTCTGGATCAGTTCCTGTGGACTGGAGGCAAGTTCCTGTGAAATGGAGGCAAGCCAATGTAACTCCACTTTTTAAGAAAGGAGGGAGTGAGAAAACAAGGAACTATAGACCAGTTAGCCTTACATCAGTAGTGGGGAAGTTGCTTGAGTCGATGTTATAGCAGCGGATTTGAAAAGCAGTGACAGGATCGGTCAGCATGGATTTAAGAAGGGGAAATGATGCTTGACTAATCTACTGGACTTTTTTTGAGGATGTAACAAGTAGAATGGATAAGAGAGCCAGTGGATGTGGTGTATCTGGACTTTCAAAAAGCCTTTGACAAGGTCCCACACAAAAGATTAGTATGCAAAATTAGAGCACATGGTGTTGGGGGTAGGGTCTTGGCATGGATAGAGAACTGGTTGGCAGACAAGAAGCAAAGAGTAAGAATTAACGGGTCCTTTTCAGAGTGGCAGGCAGTGATTAGTGGGGTGTCGCAACGCTCGGTGCTGGGCCCCCAGTTATTTACAATATATATTAACGATTTAGATAAGGGAATTAAATGTGGCATCTCCAAGTTTGCGGATGACACAAAACTGGGTGGCAGTGTGGGCTGCGTTGAGGATGCTATGAGACTGCAGGGTGACTTGGATAGGTTGCGTGAGTGGGTAGATGCAGTATAATGTGAATAAATGTGAAGTTATCCACTTTGGTTGCAAGAACAGGAAGGCAGATTATCTGAATGGTGTCAGATTGGGAGAAGGGGAGGTGCAACAAAACTGGGTGTGCTTGTACATCAGTCACTGAAAGTAAGAATGCAGGCAGTGAAGAAAACTCACGGCATGTTGGCTTTCATTGCGAGATTTGAGTTTAGAAGCAAGGAGGTCCTACTGCAGTTGTACAGGGTCCTGGTGAGACCACACCTGGAGCATTGTGTTCAATTTTAGTCTCCCAAATTGAGGAAGGACGTTATAACTATTGAGGGAATGCAGCGTAGGTTCACCAGGTTAATTCCCGGGATGGTGGGACTGACATATGATGAAAGAATGGGTCGACTGGGTTTGTATTCACTGGAATTTAGAAGGATGAGAGGGGATCTTATAGAAACAATCGATTCTTAAGGGATTGGACAGGCTAGATGCAGGACAAATGTTCCCAATGTTGGGGGAGGAGGGATAGATCTGGTTTGGAGGACTGGTTTTGGGGGGAAAAGTTGATTTTCAGAACCAGGGGTTGGCCATTTTGGATTGAGATGAGAAAAAAGAAAAATTCACCCAGTTGCGAATTTGTGGAATTCTCTGCCGCAAAAGGCAATTGAGGCCAATTCACTGGATGTTTTGAAGAGTTAGATTTAGCTCTTAGGGCTAAAGGAATCAGGGGATATGGGGAAAAAGCAGGAATGGGGTACTGATTTTAGATGATCAGCCAGGATCATATGGAATGACTCGAGGGGCGAAATGGCCTACTCTTGCACCTATTTTTCTATGCTAAATTGGTGAGCATGAACGAGGTGTGTGAAGGGCTTGTTTCTGTGCTGTACAGCTCCACGCTTATACCTGTTCTACAACACCAACCTACATTACTATTGATACATAAATATCAAGTGTGGTTGGTGCACAATTATCTATCTATTTGCCTGTGGTGCATTTCCAAAATAATTCGTGGTCCAAAGCTCTGACAGATTTTGTGTCTGCTTATGTCGAGTTCTTACGAGTTAATAGACCATTTGTTGTTCGCCTCCAATTGAACATAATGGACGATCACTCTTGCAGCACGGGCGAGCTGTACACTTATATTTGTTTGCAACGCAAAATATTTTGGGTTTGGATTATTTTTTCGCATTTGCTTCTGGTGAGAGACCACCCCCACGATCTGGGGTGGGGGGAGAATCAAGGATCATAGAGCGGAGCTCTGCTCTATAATCTTTGGGGAGAATCATTTTGCATCTTCAGCAGGCATGCAAATCGGAATGCAAAAAGCGGCAGCGAAGTGCATCTTTACAGGAAAAACAAGGGACCGGATGCGAGCTTTCCTAGAAAATACATGAGAGGAAAAGCGGCCGAAGTGAAAGATTGCACCCAGCCTGCCGGCTCCCTTCGGCTCGACGCCACGTTTGACGGCAATTCGCTCAAGGTTCATTCGGGTCTTTACATTCGTTGCATTTAACGCGATACACAGGTACCCGGGTGCATTGAACGCAATGCATATCCACCCAGTAACATTGATCGACGCGTAGCGTCCGTTACCGGGATATCGGTGCCCGGTGAAGAGAGGAAGGAGGCAACTCAGCGCTTTCGGATGCACACCCGCCCGCCCGCGCACACGATGCGACACAACCCGATGGCGGGCCGCACTGGGCGACGACATAAGCCGATCACTTACTTACTCGCCGGCGCTCCCTCCGCCCCGAGGCTGCGCCTGCCGCAGGCTGAGCGCGCACCGACGTCGGCCTGGTCTCGGGCGGGGCCGGGCCGGGCGGGGCGGGGCGGGGGGCGCACGCGGGCGGCGGTTGGAGAAAGTGCACGAGGCGCTTCCCGCCAAAACTGCTCTATCCCGCCAAAAACATCCTTCCTTCCCTTACAACTGGTTGTCCCTCTCACCAAAGCCACCACTCCCGTCAAAAGTAGTCCTCACTCACGCAAATACCTCCACTCCCGTCAAAACAGGTCCTACCTCCCGCAAAAACCACCACTGCCGTCAAAACTGGTCGTTCCCCCTGCCAAAACCACAACCCCTGTTAAATGTTATCCCGGCAAAAACACCACTCCTGCCAAAACAGCCTCTCACATCACAATTGGCTCAGAGTCCTGCCAAAATCAACTCTTCCCCCCAAAACCAGTCCTCCAAACCAGATCTATCCCTCCTGCCAAAACTAGTCCTCCAATTCCGGATCCCTATCTTCTGCCAGCACCATCCCTGTACGAACCAGATCTCCTTTCATCCAAAAATCAACCTTTAAAGTTTAAGATGAGAAGAACCTATGAGGCAACCTTTCGTCCCAGGTGGGTGGGGAACGAGCTGCCAAAGAGGTAGTTGAGGCAGGTACTATAACAGCATTTAAGAGACATTTGAACAGGTATGCGTGGATAGAAAAGATTTAGAGAAATATGGGCTAAATATATGCAAATGGAAATTACCTTTGATGGAACATCGTGTTCAAGGTGGACAAGTTAGGCCAAATATCTGTTTCCATGCTGTATAACTATAACAGCTGGGTCAGGAGGCTAAATGTGCTACAGGTGGTTAGTTTACACTTTGGTCTAGAACAGGCCTGGCAATAATAGACAAATACAGGTGAGTGGGGGGGTGAGGGGGTTGATTGGCAGATAAGTGAGAAAGGCTAGAGATGAAAAGGAATGTAAGATAGAGAGAGAAGATAGGGAGTGAAATGTAATGCTGGAGGGATATGGGTGGAAAGGGACAAGGGGGGGGTAAAAGGGAAATAAGCGATGGAGATGGGAGATGAACCTACAGAGGAAAGAGATAGTGGGAGAATTGTGTGCTATTAGGGTGGGATGGGAAGTGAGGATCGAGAAAATTGTGCAAGAGTCAAAATCCAGTGACCGCAAAAGCAATAAATCCAGAATAAATACTCCGAGGCAGTGGAAAGCATCTTCACAAGAAGTAATTGAGGGAAATAGCAATGGAGGATTTTTGGAAGAATTAGATTATACTTTTATTATTAGGTGAAAAAATCAAGGAGCGTGCATAAATAGTAGGTTAAGCCTATCAGACAAATAGCTGGTCCCCATCAGTCTATGTAACAGTTCTATAGAATTAGTTTTAGGTTTATTATTGTCACATGAACTGAGATAAAGTGAAAATCCTACCCAAACAGATCAGATATACAATACATACACACAACCAGTTCATACACAAGTACAATAGATTGACCAAAGCAGAAGGTACACAGTGCAGAATATACAGTAGTTCTCAGCATTGCAGCACATCTGTTCCATAAATGAAGTGCAATGGACTAAAGGTAAATTGGACAGTACCGTATCTTATGGAAGGACTGTTCAGAAACCTGATGACAAAAGGGAAGAAGCTGTTCTTGAGTCTGGTGGTGCACTCTTTCCTCTGTACCTTCTGCAGGATGAGCAGGGAACAAGGTATGACCGTCGTTATGTTGGCTGCTTTTTGCTGCTTTGACAGCATGATGTGGCGGAGTCAGTGGTGGGGAATCTGCTCTGTGTGATGGATTGGGAAGAGAAATTAATGCATTGTAGCGGGGACTCGCAGGAGTCCAGCCAAAAACTAAGCGGACACAAGTTGTGTGCACGAGATGTGTTTATTCTCTCCGATACAGCTCTCTACTCCTCGAAGGTCACGTGCGTTGCCCGTCCTTAAATACCAACTCAGGTACAAACCCTGTAACTAGCGTCTCCCACACCGAGATGCCACCCTCCAGAGCCGAGGGTTCGTTGTGCCGTTCCATGGCTTGCCACCAGGTGCCGCCACATGACCCCCTCCCCCCCCAGAACCAGAGGCACCGAACCGGACGGGACGCTGAACAAGGCGGCCAGAACGGTAGATACCATCCCACGCCCGGAGGCTTGCTCGGTTCGGAAAAATCTCCGGGAGCCCGGGATGGTGGTTGAGCCACATGGACTGGCTCGTTCAGGTCCAAGTGGGCCGGCTTCAAACGAGCCGCGGACACAGTTTTGTGCCGGCCTCCCATGTCCAAATCAAATGTAGTAGGCCTGTGCCGCAGGACACAAAAGGGACCTTCATACGGGCACTGCAAGGGCGACCTGTGGGAGTCACAGCAAAAAAAGATGTACGGGCAGCCCAGCAGTGGCAGTGGCACATGGGAAGGGGCCACTCCATGACACGACATTGGGACGGGAGGCAGGGTGCCGACCCTCTCCCGCAAGCGGAACAGCACCAATTACGGTGGTTCCTGGGATCCAGCAGTGGCAGGGACAAACTCCCCGGGAAAGGTGAGCGGAGCACCATACACCAACTCCGCGGAGGACGATGACAGAACCTCCTTGGGGGCATCCGAATCCTCAACAGGACCCAAGGGAACTCGTCCATCCACCCAGGGCCCATGAGACGAGCCTTCAGACAGCGGTGGAACCGCTCCATCAACCCATTCAACTGGGGATGGTACGCTGTTGAGTGGTGGATCTGCATCCCCAAGAGGCAGGCCATGGTGGACCACAGTACAGACATGAACTGGGTGCCCCGGTCGGACGTGATGTGAAGTGGAACCCCAAAGCGGGCAATCCAAGTTGCCACAAGGGCACGAGCGCATGACTGGGTTGAACTGTTCGAGAGCGGTATGGCCTCCGGCCACCGCGTAAAATGGTCAACCACCATAAGCAGGTGCAAAACACCCCGGGACGGAGGCAGTGGACCCACGATGCCCACGTGTACATGATAGAACCGCCGGCATTGCACTGCGAAGTCGTGAATGGGCGCCCGGACATGTAAATGACAGGTAGTCCCCACACGGCCTCCAGCCGCCAGACACCTTTGGCGCCATGTGCAGCGGGGAGGCCCATGGGCTGTTGGAGCGTCGAATGATGCCCATGGTCTCCATACTCTGAAACTCTGCCTTGGCTATGAGGAGCTTGTCAGAGTGAGCCTGCAGGCGCGGGTGTGGAGCGGTGGACCCGAAGTCAGAATATGGTGCTTGACACCATGCCTCAGGCTGGTCATGCCGAATTTGGGGGTGACTATGTCCGGAAACTCAGCCAGTACATGGGCGTAGACATTGTCCACCGTCGCTACTGGGTTATTGAACGGCGCAGTGGGCGCAGTAGAACGTAAGGAGATCATCTCAAAAGTTGACGCATGGACAAGACATTGGCCTCTCACGTCCACGAGGAGCGGCTGCGCCCGCAAGAAATCTGTGCCCAGCAGTGGCTGGGCCACATCCACGTGTGAATGGCCAGGTGAAATGGCACACGCCGAATATGACTGGAACTGTGCAGATGCCAAATGTGCGGATTGAACTGCCATTCGCAGCAGTTAACGGGTGGTCCCTCTTACCAGCACAAATGTCCAGTCCAGATGGGGACAAAACGCTGACCTTCGCCCTGGTGTCCACCAAGAACCTGAGCCCCGAGTGCCGGTCCCAGACATACAGGCGATGGATCCTGCTGGCACCGCGGTGACTATCGGCGGCCCACACCAGCGTTTCCCAAAAACAAACAGGGTGGCGGCATTTGCGGTTGGTGGTAAAAACACCACATCCTTCTCCCTGGATCTCCTAGGTCCTGCTCAGCCATCCTCCTCTCCTGTGCCACTTGTCTGGTCTGTGGCTCTTGTGGGCGTGGTCTTGGGTCGCTGGGCCTTCCAGAACGCTGAATCGATCCGGTCCAGCGATTCCAGGGATTCCAGCGCACCCATTTGTTGCCGGTCGGACAGCCGCAGCTCGTCGGCGCGCGCCACTAGTCTGATTGGATCCTCGAAGCTCTCCCCCAAGAGCTGCCGGCGGATGTTGCATGGCAACTGCTGCAGGTAAGTAAATTCAAACAGCAGGCAGGGCTGGTGGTCGCTCCTGAGCATAAGCATCTCACTCACGAGGGCTGAGGGCTTCCGGTTGCCGAGCCCGCCCATGTTCAGGGCCCGACACGTGTGCTCCATTTGGCTCAGCCCGTAGATCCGGAGCAGCAGCTCCTTGAGGCCTGTGTACTTATCCGCCACCGGTGGATTATCGAGGTATGGTACGACCCGACTGGCCATCTCCTGATCAAGAGCGTTTACCACATAGTGGTAATGGGTCTCGTTGGCCATTACGCCGCGGATGTAGAATTGGGACGCGCCTGTCGGAACCAAACCCCCGGCTGCAAGGCCCAAAATGTAGTCAGCTTCAGGGAGACCACGTTGAGTTTGGCCTCGTGGGCCTCATAGGAGGAAGCGGTGGAATGCATTAAAAAAAAAAATTCCCTTCCTGGATTACACTCCTCGGCGTCGGGGTCACCAGTGTAGCAGGGACTCGCAAGAGTCCAGCCAAAAACTAAGCGGACACAAGTTGTGTGCACGAGACCTGTTTATTCTCTCCAATACAACTCCCTACTCCTCGAAGGTCACGGGCGTTGCCTGGCCTTAAATACCAGCTCAGGTACAAACACCCTGACTAGCGCCTCCCACACCGAGACATCGCCCTCCAGAGCCGAGGGTTCATTGTCACCAGGTGCCGCCACAGCATTAACAATGTATGATCAATATTTGGCAGTGGCTTAAGTCGAGGAAGGAGAACTAATAAATCACTAGACCAAGTGCAGACCCCCCCCAATGCAAGATTCCACCACTCACCCATTCCACCAATGCAAGCCATTCTCCAATGCAATAATGCATCACTCACGCATAGCCCCCAAGTGCGCAGAGGGGCTCATTTCTCGTCATCGCCCAGTACTCCCTCCTCCTCCTCTTCAACCTCCCATCTTCAATCCCTAGAGTAGAGAGGGTGGTAGAGAGGGATGGAGGGTAGAGAGGGAGGGGGGTAGAGAGGGAGGGTGATAGAGAGAGAGTGGGGCAGAGTGGGAGGGGGGTAGGGAGGTAGGGGCCAGAGAGAGAGGGGGTAGATAGAGAGAGGGAGGGGGTAGAGAGGGAGGGGAGTAGAGAGGGAGGGTAGAGGGAGGGGGATGGGGTAGAGAGGGAGAGGGGCAGAGAGGGAGGGGGTAGAGAGAGGGAGGGGGTAGAGGGAGGGGTGTAGAGGTGGGGGAGTGTAGAGAGGGAGATGGAGGGGGTAGAGAGGGTAGGAATGAAGGTAGATAGGAAGGGGGCAGCTCCCTCCTCCACACCTCCCCATCTCCCTCCTCCACACCCCCCCATCTTCCTCTACCACCCCACATCCCTCCTCATTTCTTCATCCTCCTCCCATCACTTCCATTCCCTGCCCCAGGACCTACCCAGGTCGTAGAGCAGTGTCAGGGCCTGGAACTCAGTCTGGTTCTTTTACTCGGCACAGCCCTGCTATAGATTCCAGACGTCAGCTCGGCCACTGCCTTGGCTGCAGTCCAGGCCCCGACTTAATCTCCGGGCTGGTCCCTGCCCCCTGGACCAGTCATGGCCCCATCCCAAGCCCCGTGCTCGGCTCTCACTCCAGCTGGAGCACCAGCCAGGGCCCGCAGCACTACCCTAGCCACCGGGCGTCGAGAATCGGCAGCAGCCGCCATGCAAGTGCTGGAGTGCCCCTCCCTTCCTGAGTGATCCGTCCTGCCTCACGAGTGTGTTCTGACAAGGATGAGTTTTGTGTTTTGTTTTAAACTTTAAATGAATAAAAACTTCAGAAATACAGGTGGGAATGCAACGGAAGATGTTTATTGGCTCGACGGGAAAAATGTGAGTAGAATGTGTGAAAATGGGAAGGCTGTGGCCTAGCATTTGGAAGCAAATAGGAATTAACCAGATATTCACACACACACACACACACACACACACACACACACACACACACACACACACACACACACACACACACACACACACACACACACACACACACACACACACACACACACACACACACACACACACACACACACACACACACACAACAAGGCAAAGAGACAAAGAGTTTTAGTATTATAGAGATTAGGTACACCTAATGTTTGGTTCAGCTGACTGAACATCTCCAATGTTATTCCTTCACAAGAATTTAAGATAAACAGCATTAGATATACATGTGCATTAAGAGAGTCAAAGTCAAAGTCAAACGAGTTTATTGTCCCTGACAGGACAATGAAATTCTTTCTTTGCATAGCACAACAGAACATAGTAGGCATTGACTACAATTATATACATAAATACACATGAATAAATTGATAAAGTGCAAATAACAGATGGAGGGGTATTAATGTTGAGAGTTTTGTCCAAGCCAAGTCTAATAGCCTGATGGCTGTGGGGAAGTAGCTAAACAGTCCTCAGGCTACTCCGAATAGGATGATGTCATCTGCAACACATTCCATTCCCTTTAATCCTTCTAGGGCTTGTTGCAGCTTCTTCTGGAAGATCTCTGCACTTACTTTCAGTCCGAATGGTAACCTCTTCCAGCGATATCTCCCAAAGGGGGTTTTCATGGTTGTTGAGAAACTGCTCTCCTCATCTAGTTCGCAGTGGAGGTATCCTGACTTCAGCTTGAATTTGGAGAAAATCTTCACCTTGGACAGCTCAGGAAGTATGTCCTCTATGACTGGTAGTCTGTGGATCTGCCTTTTCAGGACTTTGTTGAGGAGTCTAGGATCTATGCAGAACCTCAACTCTGTGCTGTCCTTTTTCTCCGTAACGACCAGCCTGGTACACCACTCAGTTGGTTCTTCTACTTTAGTCAAGATGTCCTGCTCGACCAGCTTCATGAGACCATTCTTGACCTTCTCTTTCATGGCTACAGGTACCAGTTTTGCAGACCACTGTGATGGGGTCACACCCTCCGTCTGCGTTACCAATTTGACCTTGCCTGGTAGTCTCCATGGTCTTTCGTCGTCAAAGACATCTTAGTAGCTCTTGAATAATGAGTCAGCCTCGCTAATAGCATTCAGGCTCTTGAAATTCCCATAGTGCACCGTGATGAGTTTCATCTGTTGTGCATGTCCATCTCTCAGGAGCAGTGTGAGCCAGCCTTCCTCTACCACTATGAAGTGAACACGGTACTGCTTGTTGTTCATCTTGTTCCGGAGTATGATTTTCGTCCTACCTTCTGCCAGCAAGTTGGATCCATTGTACATCTTTAAGACGATTTTCTCTCGTCTAATGTCCACTTTGTTGGGTACAAGATCCTTGGGAATCACATTAACACTGGCACCAGAGTCAATATGAAACTTGATGGCTTCTGTGCCGACCTGCAATCTCAGCAAATAGGCCTGAAGAAGAATTGTTTCCGGCTGCATTGACCTCAATGCAACTCACAGCCTCTACGTCGGAAATGGACGTTGTGTCAGATGTCTCTATGACCTTGTGCAGACCCCGTTTCTGCGTACTGTCCTTCCTCTGCTTGCAACAGCAGGCAAAGTGGTTTTGTCGTCCGCATCTGTTTAGTCCTTCCCATACGCTGGCCATTCCTCCTTCCTGCGCTTGTGCATCCTTGCACAGAACTTGCACTTGACTATTCCCTGATTCTTCCTCTGCTAAGGAAAATCAACCTTTCCCTCAGTTTGAATCGTTCTACCTCGTGTATTGTCGCCTCTTCGCCGATGACCTGCATTCTTGTCATTGTTACATCCAAGGTTCTACATTTGTCCACAGTCTCCTGCAGTGTCAGATTCCTCTTCTGAAGGAGTGTCTTCCTAGTTGACTAGTCTGCAATACCAATGACGATGCGATCTCGAATGAGGCTTTCTTTCAGGCAATCACAGAAGTTGCATGTCTTAGCAAGCTCCTTTAGCTCTGCAACATATGATTCAATGCTTTCCCCTAGTTTCTGTTCTCATTTATTGAAAATGAATCTTTCATACGTTTCATTCGTCTCGCCTATGATGATGGTAGACATCTTGTTGATGATGACTTTCAAATCCGTCTCATCTGCAACCATTTCGAACGTCAGGGTATTGAAGATTCTCAGTCCTTCCGGTCCAACAGTATGCAGAAATACTGCTTTTTGATACTGTTTCTCCTTCTTATCCAGTTTGTTATCACTGCATAATTTTTGTACATTTGTTTAAACATTTTCCATTCTTCCACCCAGTTCTCTTTGAGCTTTAGAACGAGTGGTGGAGCCACGTGGAAAGATGGACAGGCCTGCGCCATTTTGAAATATCAGCATATCCCCTCGCTCTTAATAGCTTATGTTATCTTTAAGCAGTCTCCCACAGCATGTGTTTCAACCCTTGACCCACACAGCACTGATTTACACACTGCGCCTTATCTTTGTGTGCTCACTGACCTGCATACCATTCCACTCATACATGCAGCTAGTCCAGTCTCTGAGCGTTGAAAAACTGAATCCTGAAAACTTTTCAAAGCATTTTTGCTAATCATCATAGCGTCCATTTGATCCACAATGATGCAGAATGGGAATGGTCACCAGAACATGACACGGCAATGTCAAAGAACAAGGAGCTGTTGACAACGGCACCTATCCGGCATACTACACACCAGATGAACAGCTGTCCATTAATGTGATGCAAGCAAGGCAAGTCTAGGTGCAACACTTATGCAGAAAGGACAACTGTTGTCCTATGTGCGTCGAGCATTGATGCCATCCGAGCAGAGATATCCCACCGCTGCCACCATATTTTGATAGGTGTCTGCTTACGATATAGGTAAAGCTAGCACATATTTGATGGAGAAAGATGGCTCCACACACACTCGTGTTTGGATCAAAAGCAGGAATGATTTATTTCCAAGTTAAAGGTCACTGACTGATTTACATAATTATATGTGCTGATCTGAGCATGTGCGAAAATGAGTACAGCTCATATGCATAGATTACATGGATATTGTCACAGTTACTATAGTGACATGTTACTATAGTGACATGTTTCTGTATAACTAGAATTTGTTGCAGATATAGTTAAACTATCCAAGCATGTTGCCATACAACAGAGGAAGAGAATTATTAGTTCATCAAAAATTGCAAGAAAATGATCAATATTTTGGATGTTACTCATTTTTACAAGTCAATCAGGAATTAGAATACTTCAAGGAGCCTATATCTTGGTGAGTAAGCACATGAAGAAGTAGATGATTTATAGTTAACCTGCTTATGAGAGAGAAGCACTAATGATGGAAATATAAAAGATTCAAAGCAAATGAGACCCATTCAATGATTCAACGATTCACTGATACTTTATTGTCACATGTACCGCAGGGCCACCGAAATACATCAACTGCGGCTGGAGCTTCGAACCCTCAAAAGCCAGTACAAGAGATTTACCGAAGAGGAGAAGCAAGCCTTGGTCGAACTACGAAACATCTTAAGGAAAAGGCCCTTATGACCCTCCGCAGAGCAGAGTGGCACAGGAGAAGAGGAAGAGAGAGAGCTAGAAGCGAGCTGCGTTCATTTCCAATCCCTTTGGCTTTACCAGGCAATTACTTGGGGACAAGCGCAGTGGTCGCCTCAACAGGTGAAGTAAATCGCTTCCTCCATGACACCCTGAGCGATCCAATGAGGGAACTGGAGCTCGAACCCAACAAAGCTCTCATCAGCCCTGCCCCCCCAACAACAAGAGTTCAATCTGAGGGAGCCGAGTCTGAAGGAGGTTGAGGAGATCATCAAGGCGGCACGCTCAGCCTCTGCTCCAGGCCCTAGTGGCGTACCATACATAGTGTATATGCGCTGCCCAAAGCTCCTTCGACACCTATGGAAGATCTTGAAGGTGGTATGGCGAAGGGGGAGAGTTGCTGACCAGTGGAGGTGCGCTGAGGGAGTTTGGATCCCGAAAGAGGAAAACTCAAAGAACGTCAATCAGTTTCGGTCAATCTCGCTGCTGAGAGTCGTAGGGAAGGTGTTTTTCAGCATTGTCTCCCGAAGATTAACTGAGTTTCTCCTCAAACAGCTACATCGACACCTCAGTGCAGAAGGGTGGGATTCTGGGAGTTCCCAGCTGCTTGGAGCACATTGGAGTAGTTACGCAGCTCATTAGAGAAGCCCATGAAAACAAAGAGGCGACCTAGCTGTTCTGTGATTGGACCTCGCCAATGCCTATGCGTCCATACCGCACAAACTGGTTGAGCTTGCACTACACCGACACCATGTTCCCAGCAAGATCAAGGACCTGATCCTGGATTATTACCATAATTTCAGGCTGAGGGTGACTTCTGGGTCAGAAACATCAGACTGGCATCAGCTTGGAAAAGGAATAATTACGGGATGCACCATTTCTGTTATTCTTTTTGCTCTTGCCATGAACATGGTAGCCAAGTCAGCCGAGGTGGAATGCAGAGGCCCCCTAACCAAGTCTGGTGTGCGACAGCCCCCAATTAGAGCTTTTATGGACAACCTTACCATCACCACAACATCGATCCCAGGAAGTAGGTGGACCCTACAAGCTCTTGAGAAACTTATCACCTGGGCAAGGATGAGTTTCAAGCCAACGAAGTCAAGGTCCACGGTGCTGAAGAAGGGGAAGGTGACTGACAGATTCTTACTATCCGGAACTGCCATTCCCTCCATCACTGAGCAACCTGTCAAGAGCTTGGGGAAGGTTTTTGACGCAACTCTTTCAGACTCTGCCGCCATTCAAAAGTCCATCAAAGACCTTGAAGCCTGGCTCACCAAAGTCGACAAGTCAGGTCTGCCAGGCAGATTCAAGGCTTGGATCTGTCAGCATTCCATCCTGCACCAAGTCCTGTAGCCTCTGCTGGTTTACGCTGTTCCATTGACCACAGTTGAGTCCCTCGAAAGGAAGATCAGCGGCTTTCTCCGCAGGTGGCTTGGCCTTCCCCGCAGCCTCAACAGTGCTGCACTGTATGGGGCCAGTAACATCTTGCAGCTCCCATTATGGTGGCGCGAACAAGAGAGGCATTGCAGTACAGGGACTCCAGGGACCAGAAGGTGTCATCGGCTGGCATCGAGGTGAGAACAGGGAGGAAATGGAGGGCGGCGAAAGCAGTGGAGGTGGCAGAGTCACGCCTAAGGCAAAAGGCATTGGTGGGAGTCATGTCAAATGGCAGAGTGGGTTTGAGACACTTCCCTAAGACACCGGTTGGCAAGGCCCAGGGCAAAGAGAGACACCATCTAATCCAGGAAGAGGTCCAAGCAGGTGTGGAGGAAGAGCGTGTGAGCAGGACGGTGGGGCTCAGGTAGCAGGGAGCGTGGACAAGGTGGGAGAGCATACCGCAGCGCAGGATTACCTGGTCAAACATCATGCAGGCAGACTTCCAGCGCGTCCCGTTCCTTGTCCAAGCCTTGTCCAGTCTACGATGCCCTACCAAGCCCAGCAAACCTCCATGTCTGGGGCAAGATTGAGACACCTTCCTGCCCACTTTGCTCTGGAAGAGGATCATTAGAACATCTCCTCAGCAGCTGCCCAAAGTCTCTTGGGGAAGGTCGCTATCGGTGGCGGCATGACCAGGTGCTCAAGGTGGTTGCTGAGAGCATAGCCACTGTCATCGGTAACAGCAAACACCACCACGCCCCAAAGAAATCAATCACTTTTGTCAAAGCTGGAGAGATGCCCCGACCACAACCAAAAACAAGGATGGGCCTCCTCTACACAGCCACTGACTGGCAGCTGCACGTCGATCTGAGCAAACAGCTGAAATTTCCACAGCACATCACAGCAACATCACTCCGGCCAGACATGATCATCACCTCCGAAGTGACAAAACAGCTGATCATTCTGGAACTGACAGTGCCCTGGGAAGAGCGTATTGAAGAGGCTATGAGAGGAAGCGCGCAAAGTACCAGGAACTGGTGGAGATGTGCCAGGACAGAGGCTGGAAGACATACTATGAGCCCATAGAGGTGGGCTGTAGAGGCTTTGCAGGACGCTCACTCTGCAAAGTCCTCAACCAGTTGGGCATTACAGGGCTGGCAAAGAAGAGGGCCATTCAATCCGCAAGCGAAGCCACAGAGAAAGCCACTAGGTGGCTTTGGATTAAAAGGGCTGATCCGTGGGCGGTTGCTGCTGGGACGCAAATCGGGGCTTGATCAATCCCGGCTGGGTTGCCTGGGTGAGGGTGTCTGATGTTGTGAGACCCGAAACACCCGATGATCCCAGGTCACATCACTGAGGATGCGTCCCAGCGCATCTAGAAGATGTATCTTTCACACTGGTTCAGTGAAATTGTACAGTGAAATACAGTGAAAGTTTTTTCATGCTACTACAGTTGATAAGTACAATCATGGATAAATACAAAAGTGCAACAATTGTAGTGTAAGAATAGTATTCACCGAGACAGTACACAAAGAGTCACCACGTTTCTGGTGCCAACTTGTGCCCTTCAAGTTTCATTGTTCATTGTACATAGTCTTATCTTGGCCTTAAAGGCCCATTGTCCTCTAATATATGGTATCTTGGTCGGCATGGGCAAGTTGGGCCAAATGGCCTGTTTCTGTGCTCTATGGCACTGACACATTTCACCACATATCAATTGCCAGGTTTTGTCCCATCCTCATCCCTAATATAATCAGTCTGAAGAGGATTCCTGACCCAAAATGTCACCTATCCATAGTCCTCTAGAGATGTTGCCCTACCCGCTGATTTTACTCCAGCACATTTTGCTCCTCACAAGATTTCAGCATCTGCGATTCCTTGTGTCTCTAAGATCCATCTGGTATGCTGATATGATTGAACATCCATAGAGTACAATATTAGTAAGAGTGTAGTTTAAGAAAAAAATTGCAGGAGTGTTACTTGACGCAGCTATGACTCACTCCACCATCTGAAATGTTGGAGCAAGGATCTGAGGCATCATTGGTAACCACTTATATTGGAATACAAGGAACTGCTGATGCTGGCGTCTTGAGCAAAACACAAAATGCTGGAAAAACTCAGAGTCAGGCAGCATCTGTGGAGGGAATGGATATAAACAAGAATTTGTCTCCCATTGAGGGTGGATGCCTAAGAACCCATGTCAACAGAAAATAGAACATAGAACACAGAACAGTACACACTTAATGTATAACAGTATTTTACAAATGCAAGAATCCAGGTATCCTAGACAAAATATCCCTCCTCCTAAACAATTTGATAGATCATTGATAGTTGTGAAACCTTGGCACCATGCAAATCCATTATCTACAACCAATAAGTGCATCCCACGTTTAATTCATTGAAGCTAAAGCACTTTGGGACAACCTGAGAGCATTAAAGTTGCAATATAAATGAACGTGTGAATAGGTGATCAATGGCCAGTGTGGACTCGGTGGGCCAAAGGGCCTGTTTCCATGCTGTATATCTAATAGGGCATCTTGGTTGGCATTGGGCTTGTTGGGCTGAAGGGCCTTTGTCTGTGTTGTGTGGGTCTAAAAGACTTCTCTTGAATAAATAGTCATAAAACAACTTGTACCTAGCTTTACTAATATTACCTTGCTAATTTGTAATAGTCAGATTTTGATTAGCCTAAGGTGTAGAAATTGACTTTGAAAACAAGAAAGTAGGGAACAAGTTCAAGTTCAAGTGAGTTTATTGTCATGTGTCCCTGATGGACAATGAAATTCTTGCTTTGCATCAGCACACAGAACATGGAAGGCATTTACTACAAAACAGATCAGTGTGTCCATATACCATATATAAATATATACACACATGAATAAATAAACTAATAAAGTGCAAATAACAGATAATGGGTTATTATTTATCAGAGTTTTGTCCGAGCCAGGTTTAATAGCCTGATGGCTGTGGGGAAGTAGCTTTTCCTGAACCTGGTCGTTGCAGTCTTCAGGCTCCTGTACCTTCTACCTGAAGGTAGCAGGGAGATGAGTGTGTGGCCAGGATGGTGTGGGTCTTTGATGATACTGCCAGCTTTTTTGAGGCAGCGACTGCGGTAAATCCCCTCGATGGAAGGAAGGTCAGAACCGATGATGGACTGGGCAGTGCTTACTACTTTTTGTAGACTTTTCCTCTCCAGGGCGTTCAAGTTGCCAAACCAAGCCACGATGCAACCGGTCAGCAAGCTCTCTACTGTGCACCTGTAGAAGTTAGAGAGAGTCCTCCTTGACATACCAACTCTCCGTAATCTTCTCAGGAAGTAGAGGTGCTGGTGAGCTTTCTTGATAATTGCATCAGTGTTCTCGGACCAGGAGAGATCTTCAGAGATGTGCACGCCCAGGAATTTGAAGCTCTTGACCCTTTCATCCATCGACCCATTGATATAAACGGGACTGTGGGTCCCCATCCTACTCCTTCCAAAGTCCACAATCAGTTCCTTGGTTTTGCTGGTGTTGAGGGCCAGGTTATTGTGCTGGCACCATATGGACAGTTGCTCGATCTCTCTTCTGTACTCCGACTCATCCCTATCAGTGATACGTCCCACAACAGTGGTGTTGTCAGCGAACTTGATGATGGAGTTCGCACTGTGACTGGCTATACAGTCATGAGTATAGAGAGAGTACAGCAGGGGGCTGAGCACGCAGCCTTGAGGTGCTCCCGTGCTGATTTTTATCGAGTCTGACACATTTCCATCAATACGAACAGACTGTGGTCTGTGAATGAGGAAGTCGAGGATCCAATTGCAGAGGGATGCGCAGAGACCCAGTTCTGCGAGTTTGGTAACCAGCTTGGAGGGGATGATAGTATTAAATGCCGAGCTATAATTGATTTTTTTTTTTTTATTTCAAAATATACTTTATTCGAATGATAAATATATACATTAACCTTGCGGAAAATCCATCCGACATTTTCGGAGGCTGTACAATAGATCAATACAGTTTAGACATTTTTTTTTCCCAAGTTTCCACAAATCAGTCCCCACTCATGCCACAATGGCGTGGGATACCTTCCCATTGAGCGTCTCCACAATACTGTACCCCCCATGTCCAGCAGCGGAAGGGCCTTAGACTGTGGCCCTCCCCCACCGAGCCTTAGCGTTGGCTGCACCGAGTTCAGTGCGTCAACCTCTCAGCACGTACTCCTGCAGTCTGCAGCGGGCCAGGTCGGCAAACATTCCCTGACGGACATCTCGCTCTGCTGGGTGGTGTGAACAATGCTCGGGCAGACCAAAGGGCGTCTTTTACCGAGTTGATGACCCTCCAGCAGCACTCGATGTCAGTCTCTGAATGTGTCCCTGGAACAGTCCGTAAACTCACAGAGTCCTCTGTGACGGAGCTGTTCGGGATAAAGCGTACCAGGGACCCTTGCATTTTTCTCCAGACTCTTTTAGCAAACCCACACTCTGTGAAGAGGTGGGCAACCGTCTCCTCGCCATAGCAGCCGTCCGAGGGCAGCGTGCGCTGGTAGTGAGGTTCCGACGGTGCAGGAAGGAAATTGATCATAATGACTTTGCAGCCACTTTATCTCTCTCCCGATTTTTATTCCAAGGATGTTAAAAATGTCAAGAGATGTAAAACACTCTGCTGATTTTACACCATCACATAAAGTCAAAATTATCTGTTGTCTCTTGCTAAGCAATAAACTTCAGTTTAGAAATTAAAAGCTCGTACTTAAATGCCAATTTAGCTTACTCGTGGCATTTTGGCAAACTCGTAAGGTAAAGTACTTTCTGCCACTAGCAGACACTGTTCACTGCCAGACACTGTTCACTTTCTGCCACTAGCAGACACTAGCAGACTCAGTACCTGGAAACAAAGGGGAAGCCTCCATTGTGTCCGGAAACGTGGCCGGCGGGCAGGACTTCAGGTCAGACGGAAACGCAGGGGACTTCGACCCCCTCTCCCTACTATCCTACTGGCAAATGTACAGTCCCTTGAAAATAAAGTGGATGACTTAAGGGCAAGACTGCTTTATCAAAGGGAGCTGAGGGAATGTTCTGTTTCACAGAGACATGGCTCACCCCCAGCTCCCCAGACTCAGCGGTCCAGCCTGAAGGGTTCTCCATCCACCGCATGGACCGTACACTGGCATTTGGGAAAGGGAGAGGAGGGGGCGTCTGCCTCATGGTCAACTCTGCGTGGTGCTCAGACATGGCTGTCCTGTCCAACTGCTGCTCTCCACATCTCGAACATCTGGCGGTGAAGTGCCGTCCCTTCTACCTTCGAGGGAATTCACCTCCATCATCCTGATCGTGGTCTACATCCCACCCCAGGCAGACATCCATCTGGCACTGGAGGAGCTGCACGCCGTGGTCAACAAACACCAGACGTCTTACCCCGAGGCTTTTACCACCATTGCTGGGGACTTCAATAAGGCAAACCTAAAGATATCACTAAAGAGGAACAACTACAGGACTGTTTGTAGACTGGGCAATGTTCAAGGACTCAACAACGGACTTGAACGAATACGCCACAGTCGTTACAGACTTCATTAAGAAATGTGTAGAGGACTGCATCCCTACAAAAACCTTCCGAGTGTTTCCCAATCAGAAACCTTGGATCAACTTTGAGATCCGCACTCTTCTGAAGACCAGACACCGGGCATTCATGTCTGAATGATACAGTGGTCTATAAGAAGTCCAGATACGACCTTGGTAAGGCCATCAAAAAGGGCAAAAGGGACCCGCTGAGTTTCTCCAGCATTCTGTGTAACCCCAGGGCAAAAGGGACGTCTGCTCCAAGCTGGAGGATGAGACAGATGCTCGGCAGCTGTGGCGGGGCCTGAATGCAATCACCTCCTACAGCTCGAATGACAGCGAAACATCACTCCCTGATGAGCTCAATGCGTTTTATGCACGTTTTGATAGGGAGAACACCGATGTGCCTTCCCGAGCCCCCATTCGCTGTGATGGTATTTCAGTCTGTCACAGAGGCCGACGTCAGGAAATCCTTCAGAGGGGTGAACCCTCGAAAAACGCCTGGACCTGATGGTATACCTGGTCGTGTTCTAAAAACCTGTGCGGACCAACTAGCTGGAGTTTTTACGGACATTTTCAACCTCTGAGGTACCCACCTGCTTCAAAAAGGCATCAATTATACCAGTGCCCAAGAAGAGCAAGGTGACGTGCCTCAATGACTATCGACCTATGGCACGAACGCCTGTGGTGATGAAGTGCTTCGAGAGGTTGATCATGGCGCAAATCAACTCCTACCTCGACAAAAACCTGGACCCACTGCAGTTCGCTTACCGCCACAACAGATCAACGGTGGATGCGATCTCGCTGGCTCTCCACTCCACTCTGGACCACTTGGACAACAAAAACTCATATGTCAAGCTGTTATGCAGAAAGTACTTTACCTTACGAGTTTGCCAAAATGCCACGAGTAAGCTAAATTGGCATTTAAGTACGAGCTTTTAATTTCTAAACTGAAGTTTATTGCTTAGCAAGAGACAACAGATAATTTTGACTTTATGTGATGGTGTAAAATCAGCAGAGTGTTTTACATCTCTTGACATTTTTAACATCCTTGGAATAAAAATCGGGAGAGAGATAAAGTGGCTGCAAAGTCATTATGATCAATTTCACACCATCACACAAGGCAAAAATTATCCCAGAAGGCAGAATGTGGGTATTAGGATATAGTCAGTAGTCCATCATTGCAGCCTGCAATGACAATGGATTGGCTCACTCAAAATGAATTGGCAGACATTTTTAGTTCTTGCAATAGTGGAAGGCATGAAAGAACTCGGACAGCTATATAACTGCAGGGATATGTGTAGACAGAGGAGATTAGTTTATCTTGGCATCATGTTCAGCACAGGCATGATTAGATAATAAACAATAGGTGCAGGAGTAGGCCATTCGGCCCTTCAAGCCAGCACCGCCATTCAACATGATCATGGCTGATCATCCCTCATCAGTACCCCGTTCCTGCCTTCTCACCATATCCCCTGACTCCGCTATCTTTAAGAGCCCTATCTAGTTCTCTCTTGAAAGTATTCAGAGAACCGGCCTCCAACACCCTCTGAGGCAGAGAATTCCACAGACTCACAACTCTCTGTGTGAAGAAGTGTTTCCTCGTCTCCTGTTACTGCTATCCAAATGTGCCACTATTTCATCTTTTATAATTGACTCCAGCCTCTTCCC
Source organism: Okamejei kenojei (assembly GCA_035221665.1). Taxonomy (NCBI): domain Eukaryota; kingdom Metazoa; phylum Chordata; class Chondrichthyes; order Rajiformes; family Rajidae; genus Okamejei; species Okamejei kenojei. Next base: position 24,304,259 of record CM069150.1, read on the forward strand.
CACCACCGTTGTCAGGCTAACTGGTCTATAATTCCCTGTTTTCTCTCTCCCACCTTTCTTAAAAAGTGGGATAACAATAGCTACCCTCCACTCCACTGGAACTGATCCTGAATCTTGTACATTGGAAAATTATCACCAATGTATCCACGATTTCTAGAGACACTTCCTTAAGGACCTGATCCCGTGCTACACTGTTCTATGTTCTATTGTAATTATGCTCCTAAAGCTTACCCCCCTTGGTCTAGTTCAGTCAAACACCAAGTCAAGCCCCGGACTACTAAAGTTTATTTTTTGAACGAACAACAAATCCCCTATACAATACCTAAAGCACCGCGGGTTTGATCCTTGTCTCTGCCTGTCCAAGCCCTTCAGCCTCGTGCAAGCAGACACCTCCAAAAGGTCACACAGGCCCGAGCACCCTTCCAGAAGATCGACAACGTGGGCGCTACCTTTTATAGGTAATTGAATCCTATGGGGCTGAACTATATGGGGGTGGCACCCCTTACAAGCCAATCACACATATCAATTACATTAAAGTGTTATTGACAGTTCCCCAAACCCAATTACAAAGAATCCCATTACAATGTTTCTACAGAAACTTCTGGAAAGAAGTCAGCTAACTGAATAAAGCAACATTTCCCAGGCATTATAAACAATTCAGCCAGGGCTTCACACTTCGGCCAATCATCAAACAGCAGTACAACCATCCTGCAACAATATTAATAGTATTTACGATCCCTTTGCATCTAGCCAATCAAGACAATGCATCTGCAACACCTTGGAGTTTCTCTGCAGCGTCCTCATACGTTTTAAGAGGACATCTGGACCTCACCTTATCTGATATGTTGATCTAGGACTGAGACCTGGCACCGGCTCACTGCTTTTGGCTTCTTACAGAAAAAGGCTAACAGGCCTTGTAGATGCATAAATCCCACGCCATTGTGGCACGAGTGGGGGACTGATTTGTGGAAATTTGGGGAAAAGAAATGTCTAAACTTTATTGATCTATTGTACAGCCTCCGAAAATGTCGGATGGATTTTCCGCAAGGTTAATGTATTGTATATATTTATCATTTGAATAAAGTATATTTTGAAATAAAAAATAAAAAAAGAAATCCTTTAAGTCAGCAGACAACGGGGGTAAAAGCGTGCCCAACATCGCCCTCATTCTGATGGCCACCTTCGTGTGTGGCTGCATCAGGCGGAGTGTAGAGCCAAAGCACGTGGGCACCAAGTGTCACTACCTGCTGAGGTTCTACCTGTCCCCGGTGTTGAGAAGGATGGGCCTGGCGCAGGTGCCACGCAATGTTCCAGTCAGCTGGACATTGCCGCCCCATCTGTCGTCGGTGGAAGGGTTCTTCCGGACCAACACCTTTGACCACATGTCCATCGGGCAGTGGTCAGCACAGAATGTCCTGACCACTGCAGGGAAAGGATTCTATGGACCCGGTGGCGTGGTTCCCTGAGCAGACTGCCCAGCTTGTCTGGCAAAATGCCTCATCGCCAGAACTCACCAACAAGCACCAAGACCTGGCTTGGCTGGCGGTGAGGGGAGCCCTCCCAGTCAGATCCTTCCTGCATAGTCGGAACCTCACTGCCAGCGCACGCTGCCCTCGGGACGGCTGCTATGGAGAGGAGACGGTTGCCCACCTCTTTACAGAGTGTGGGTTTGCTAAAATCCCGCTTTATCCCGAACAGCTCCGTCACAGAGGACTCGGTGATTTACGGACTGTTCCCAGGGACACATTCAGAGGCTGACATCGAGTGCTGCTGGAGGGTCATCAACTCGGTAAAAGACGCCCTTTGGTCTGCCCGAGCATTGTTCACCACCCAGCAGAGCGAGATGTCCGTCAGGGAATGTTGTCGACTGGCCCGCTGCAGACTGCAGGAGTATGTGCTGAGGGACGCACTGAAGCTCGGTGCAGCCAACGCAAATGCTCGGTGGGGGAGGGCCACAGTCTAAGGCCCTTCCGCCGCTGGACATGGGGGGGCACGGTATGGTGGAGACGCCCCTCAAAATAAGGGAAGGTATCCCACGCCATTGTGGCACGAGTGGGGGACTGATTTGTGGAAATTTGGGGAAAAGAAATGTCTAAACTGTATTCATCAATTTGTACCGCCCCCGAAAATGTCGGATGGATTTTCCGCAAGGTTAATGTATTGTATATATTTATCATTTGAATAAAGTATATTTTGAAATAAAAAAAAATAAATCCTTTACTTTTTACTAATTCTGATTTAGTGAATATTTACATTCCCCCCTTTTATCATATGATAATCTATCATGAATGATAATACAAAATACAATCCATTCTAACAAATATTTTAACAAAAAGGATGCTGATGTATTTTCTCAGAATCTGATCAAGCTTCCTGAGTTTTCGTGGGAGAAGTTTCATGATTTCCGTCTGATGAGTCTTCACCTCCCGAGTTGTCGTGGGCGCGAATCCCCTCCATCCATCTTGATAATTCATCTGTGCTTGATCCATAGTAGAGCATGAAGTTCCTAAGAGAATCTGGAATAAAGCAAGTTAGCAGTCCATACGTCCACTGATACTCCTATGGTGGAGATGTATCCATCCATTCTTTCCTTTTACTTTTAATAAAAGACCTCTCTGTATGCTGCTCCTACTCTACAACATAATTCTTCCAACACTAGAATCAAAGCTAGAATGTGGTCGGTCATCTCTGCAGTCACATGATGGAAGTTGATTATTTCCATTGCACTTTTGATTCTGGGGTCTATCATATTGATTTCAGCTGGGTTTCAGTCCAGATTTCCCTATAGGCATGACTTTCATTTGAAATAACTATGGGGAGTAATTTGATCCAGCCAAATCCAGTCTCCGCCTTTAATTTAGCTAATTTAGTTTTCAGGGTCTGATTTACCCTTTCTATCAGCAGCTTGTGGTCGATAGGCACAGTACAATTGCTGCTGGATCCCCAGCTGTTCGCATAATTTATTTTAATTTGTTCTTATATGATGTGGATCATTATTCAAACTAAGTGAAATAGGGATGCCAAATCCTAGGGATAATTTCTCTTTAACTCGATTATAGTAGCCGCTTTATTATCAAGGGTTGGATGAGTTTTGATCTATCGCCCAAATGCATTGACTTTGACAACAAGTACCTACTGGCCTGGCACCTCCTCTGATTTGATGTAATCCTTATTTCTAGGTGGTTAGCATCGTCCTCTTGGAGGGAGCCTTGTTACTTGAACTTTTTGATCTCTCATATTTTTTACTATTTTTTTTACGTTCCCAGGGTATTTTCTCACTATTTGACCAACACCGCAATTCTGGACATCTGCTAGGGTCTGTCCTCTCCTTGATGATCACTAAACAGTCTTGTCTCATCTCTGACTGTTTTTCTGGGGGTGAGACAAGAAAAGATACCAGGTCAATAATCAAAACTTTCAACTATTTCTGAAACAGATCCCATTCTATTCTGATAAACCGTCATTAAGTGCCAGATTTTAAAGTCATTCCAATAACACTATCACGGATATGAACCATGTTTTACAATTTCCTAATAAAGGATCACATTTACAATTGGTTATAAACTATTATGCATGGTAGTTAGAATTTAGGTGCAGAATGGGTGTCCCCGGGCCACAGGGCAATGTCCATTCCCATGTTTCTGTATTTGATTTGAGATTGCCCATTCAGACAAAATAGTACGGTAAAGCCAGAAGGGAGTGTTGTACAATGATCTTTTTAAAGTTGATCTTGCCTCAATGATCTTTGGAGGCTGCCTGTACTTTCTTAGTTCACTGAGACTCGATTCATCTTTTTCACTGGTTGGGTTGGGTTCTTAATTTTGGGTTCTTAATTTTCTAAATTCTGATGTTAGCAGGGTTTGGCACTAGTGTATGTATGGAGCAGCTTTACAACTGAGTTAATTGTTGTTGGATTTTGTATTTTTTTTTGTGTTTTTTTTAAATTTTTTTTTATTGTAGAAACAATATATATCAAGTACACTCTTATACGACATTGAGAGTTATATAATGTATAAAATTATAACATATTGATTATTGATTAATACTATTTATGATAATTGTAGTATTATCCATTATACATTTCATTATTATTTATTTTATATAATTGGGAGTATATGTAGTATATTCCTAAAATAAGTAATACACTTAGATTTCTCAAATCATAGATATTCTTCTAATTACCAAATAGAAATCCCCGCTAATTTAACTACGTAGTACCCAATCTTAAACAAAGTTTTTTTTTTTGATATTCATAATGTTATCAAAATATTAATAATGTTTGTATTATTGTTAATTTTATATTTCATAATTATTGTATAATTGAAAATACATAGTTTTATATAATTACAAGTTTAAGACATCTATAATCTTTTTCATACGAACAGAAATAAGTGTGTACGTATTAAAAAATTTATATAATATGTTTCTATAATTTTTTCCTTAATTAAAGATAGAGAGATAGAGAAAAAGAATAGAAAATAGAAAAGAAAATGTGAAAAGTTTGATGGAGATTGAAGTATTACTAAGTAATCCAATCTTGGAGATACATTCATGATTTGTTATGTGTATTTCTTCATCCATTCAGATATTCAGGCCTCAGTCAAGTCCCTGCGCCGAACCATTGTGACCCTGTAGATATTTAATATAGGGAGACCATATCTCCTTGAAGAGATCTAGCCTGTCCATGAGGACAAGTCTCAATCTCTCCAAGTGAAGTGTCTCCGTCATTTCTGTATTCCACATTTTAATTGTTGGGGATACAGGGCCTTTCCAAAATTTTAATATTAATTTTTTCCCAATTATCAAAGAGTAGTCGATAAAAGTTCTATGATTCCTTGTAATTATTTGTTCCGTTTCCGGTATTCCAAGTATGATTAACTTTGGGTCATAAATCATAGTAATATTAATAACTTTCGAGATTATTTTGAATATTTCATTCCAATATTCTAAATCTTCGTACAATTAGTAAATGAGTGTGACAGAGTTGCTTCCATGATTTGACATTTATCACATATAGGTGATAGTTTTGGAAATATATTATGTAGTTTAGATTAGAATAATGTAATCTATGTAAGATTTTAAACTGTATAAAGTGCATGTTTAGCATTTAAAGAGCAATAATGTATATGTTGTAGGCTTTCTTCCCATATTTCTGGACTTATTATTTGACTTAGTTCATTTTCCCAGCGCTGTCTATGTATTTCCGATGATGGGATATCACTTTCCAACAAAATATTAATAATGTATGATATCATTTTTCTGTATTTGGATGTTTATTCAAGCATTCATCTAAAATTTCACTCTTTCTATTTCTAAGTTCTTGTGTATTTGCAGAGATATAGTTTCTGATTTGTAAATATCTGAAATATTCATTATTATGAAGCCCGTAAGTTTGTTGTAATTCTTGAAATGAAAGAAAAGAATTATCCTTATAAAGATCCCCTATATTTAGAATTCCTTTATTTTTCCATTGTATAAAAGCTTTATCCATCATTGACGGTTTAAACGTAAGATTGTTGGCAATTGTAAGAGCTAGCGGTATAAATTTTAGTTTTAGTGTTTTCTTTATTTGTTTCCAAATACGTATTCCACTTTCTATTATCAAATTTTCACTATAAATTTTCTTAGGTACATTAATATTAGCAAATATTATAGAGCTAATTTCAAATGGAAAACAGTCTTCTCTTTCCATTTTTAACCAATTTGGTTTATTATCTATTTCTCCTAACCAAAAATTCATATTTCTAATGTTAACTGCCCAATAATAGAACATAAAATTTGGTAAAGCTAAGCCCCCGTTTATTTTAGCTTTACATAAATGTTTTTTATTTATTCTATGATTTTTATAGTCCCAAATAAAGTTAGTGACTATTGAGTCTACTTTTTTAAAGAAATTTTTAGAGAGATATATCGGGATTGATTGAAATAAATATAATAATTGTGGGAGGAAAATCATTTTTATTGCGTTTATTTTACCTAACATTGAGATAGGTAAGCTTTTTCCAATGTTGTTGGATTTTGTATCAGCATATTGGCCTTCTTCTTCTTCTTAGTTTTGGATCTGCAAGAGTAGGGATGTTACTGTGAAGAGCAACCTTTATAGTTCTTGTAGATTGACTAGTTTTATTCTGGCATTACCCGAATAAATCTGTTAATGGTGTTGGTGGCCTATGATTTTCTTGGATATTGGAGGAAAAGTGTTACCCTTCTCTGGGGAGCTACCTGGATGGAATTGATGTTCATACATCCTACCTGAGTTGTGACTTCTGCCCATTTTTGAGGGTTCACATGCTCGTATACCACACTCCCCAGATGATGACATAGGTAGGCAACACTGTCCTGAAGGCCTAACAAAACTCAACAACATCTTAATTAAATACGTCTGATATTTGTTCGGGTCTGCCGTAATGATTGCTCCTTTCCACTATTACTCCCACGTCTCTTGCACTTGCTGGAATCTTACTGGTATCTCAGTGTATTTTACAGCTCCCTCCTCTTCTTCAACTAGTGCCAAATCTTATTCCAACAGCTACTTTGTCTCCCTTCTCAATTTCTTTATTGCTTTTTAGTTCTTTCCAGACTCTGTTCTATTTTGTCTGTTGTTGAGCCTTTCTTGCTTTAGTGATCTTAATTAGTTACAATTGAAGCAGATTCCTGAGGCTGCTACTTTTCTTTAGAATATTCTTCCAGGTATGTGTGGGTTTTTTGCAACTTTTTGATCCTGGGTATTCTCTCCTACTGTCTTCCCTGTACCATTTTCAGTGCTATGAGGAGGGTGTACTCCACTCCCTTAGATTATTTTAATGGGTCCTGAGGCAGGAGTTAGGTTATTTTGTCTGTATGTTCTGGACTGGCTGGCGGATCAGGACTGCGAGAATGAGTTGATTTACGAGAAAGGTGTCTGTCTTCTTGATCCCTGATCCTCTGGCCAGCTTACTCTCGGTTCCCTCTGATCTCTAGGATCCCAAATGTTCCTGTAACTCCTAGGGTTCCAAAGGCTTCTCAGACCCCTTTCCTTTGACCCCTTCCTCCTGTTTCTTCTTTCATAGGACATGATCTGCTCCAATGCCCTGTTTCAACACAAACATAGCACTGATCTGGTCTTACTCTGGTCTTTATTCCTTCTCCAATGTAGTTTAGGGGAAATTGGCTCCAAGGCAGGTATATCATTGAAGTAATCTGGTGAGAGTTGTTTTTCCAAAATTTCGAATTCATCTTTTGTCATTACTTTAGGGTTTCCCCGTCATAAGTCTGACTTTGGCTTAACAATTGTAGCCACATCTTTTATATCCTTCCAGTGGTATCTCACTGCCCAAGCCATTTGACTGACACTGTTGTTAGACCAGTCCATATTATCAGTTCTAATTGATTCAGCCACATTGGTAGGAACACTATCTGAATTTAGAGAAGTCAAAGTCCTTGCTTTCTCTCTCCTCCCCCTCCCCTTCCCAGCTCTCCCACAAGCCTACTGTCTGCACCTCTTCCTTTCTTTTTCCCGTTCCCCCCCCCCCCCCACCCGACATTAGTCTGAAAAAGGGTCTTGTCCCGAAACGTTGCCTATTCCTTCTCTCCATAGATGCTGCCTCACCCGCTGAGTTCCTCCAGCATTTTTGTCCACCTTCGATTTTTCCAGCATCTGCAGTTCTTTCTTAAACATGTAGCTTGCTGAGGTTTATTGAGAACATGTAAGTTTGATTTGTAGGTTTGGACACAATCCAAAATTTTGGACAGCAAATCTAATTTGCTCCTGTGTTCGACTAGTGTCATATTGAAACAGCATTACAGTTGTGATCATTAAGGAATCCATGCTGTGACAACAGGTCAATTAGTATTCAGCCAAGTGATGCTAATTAATATCAACCCTAAAGATATTACTAATGATCTGCAAATGCTAATAACATTCAATATGTGGTCTTGTTTCTTGTTGGGAAAGAAAGTGTGGGTCATTGCCTGGTCCATCACCTGAGGCTTTATAAGGCGCAGGTCAGGCCACATTTGGAATATTGTGAGCAGTTTGGGGTACCATATCAGAGGAGGAATGTGCTGGTGTTGGAGAGGGTCCAGAGTAGGTTTACGAGAATGACCCAGGGGATGATTGGGTTAACATATGAGCAGTGTTTGAAGGCTCTGGGCTTATACTCGCTGGAGTTTTGAAGGATGAGGGGAATCTCATTGAATCTAAATACTAATAAAACTCACATCTTGTCCTCTTCCGGTTTGCGTTGGTTTTAAATTTTTGCAAAAACGGTACCCGATAGCGCTACGATTTTTCGCCACCTTACTCGTTGATCTGCTGTGCTGCAAGTGCATCGTTTCGTTATGATCGGTGAAATATTGCAAATGTTATTGGTCTGTTATTCGCCAGGCCGGCGACGCCCCTTCCGGCACCTGCTGTCAATCACCGGCGGCGAGAATAAAGCTGAAGGAGCAGAGTGAGCAGAGCGTGGGTGGGGGCTGCGTTCGCGGGCGGGGGCTACGTTCAAGGGCGGGGCAGCGTTCGCTTGCGGGGGGCTGTGTTCGCGGGTGGGGGCGGCGACCACCACGACGAGCCGGGAGCTGATGTGTGCAGCCAGGGCTGGGAGCTGCTGAGTGCGACAGGCGCGGGAACGGGAGCCGCTGAGTGAGTCCGGAGCAGGTCCTGGAGCTGGTGAGTATGGTCGGAGCCAGGCCGGGAGCCGCAGAGCCCACACATCCCCCCCTCCCACCTCCCCTCCCACCCCCCACCACACACACCCCTCCCTCATACACCCCCTTTCATACCCCCACATACATCCCCTCCGGCACAACCCCTCCCCTCCCCCAAATCCCCCTCCCCCACATCCCCCCCTCCCCCACACTCCCCTCCCCAAACCCCCCTCCCCCACAACCCCCCTATCCCCACACCTCCGCAACGCCCCTACCACACACCCCTCCCACACACACACCCGTCCCCCACACACACACACACCCTCCCCCACACACATCCCCTCCCCCACACCCCCCCCAACCAGCCCTCGACAGGCCCCGCCTGAAGCTGTCCCCACCCCCCCCCCCCCCCACCAGCTCTCGACAGGCCCTGTCTGAAGCTGTCCCCCTCCCATGGCTGCAGGACGCTCCCCGCCTAAAGCCATTCCCGTCCCCCGGCTACAGAACGCTCCCACCGTTGGGTTGGGGGAACAGATGAGTGGTGGAATATTGCATTGGGGAATGGGTTGCGTTGGGGGACCAGGCCTCTCATGGGACTGGGACCCAATGGGTCCTACTTAGTCTAGTAATAGAGTGGATGTGGAGAGGATGTTTCCACTAGTGGGAGAGTCTAGGACCAGAGGGCACAGCCTCAAAATAAATGGTTGTACCTTTCCAATGATGATGAGGATGAATTTCTTTAGCCAGAGGATGGTGTAACTATGTGATTCATTGCCACAGATGGAGGCCAAGTCATTGGGTATTTTTAAAGCGGAGGTTGATTGGTTCTTGATTAGTAAGGGTGTCAAAGATTATGGGGAGAAGGCAGAAGAATGAGAATGAGAGGGAAAAATAGATCAGCCATGATCGAGTGGTAGAGCAGATTCGATGGGTCTAATGGCCTAATTCTGCTCCTATGCCTTATAGGTATTGAAGGGATCTATGGAAAGTGTTGCCTCAAGAAAACCGCTAATATCATCAAAAACCCAGACGACCCTCACCACGCTCTCATCTGCATATGACTAAACTCAACTTATTGTATTATTGTTTATTATATATTTATTTGTTGTGTTGTCATATTAATGTGTTGTCATATTAATGTATGGCTGCAGCAAGTAAAAATTCCACTGTCCTGGTCTCAGTGCAAATGATCATTAAACCTTTCAACTCCTGACAGTTTACTACTCTGTCAGTATTTGTTTTAATTTTATGGCTGTGCTGAGAATAGAATTGTTCAAGTTCAAGTTACATTTATTGTCACATGCACCAATTGGTACAGTGAGATTTGAGTTACCATACAGCCATACGAATAGAAAGAACATAATACACGATAGAGTTTAACATAAACATCCCCACACAGCGGAATCAACGTTTCTCACTGCGAGGGAAGGCAATAAAGTTCAGTCATCTTCCTCTTTGTTCACCCGTTCATCCGCGTTTCTCAGTGTGACTGGCTCCGCACGGCCATAGGATGCCCGTGCGCCTCAACGCGACCACGGGGTCGCGTAATTTGCGTGCCAAGGACACGTAAGTGGGACAGGCCCTTAAGAAACCTCCAAAAACATACTTTAAAACAGACTAAAAATAACAAAAAGGGTGAAAGGTCAGACAAACTGCTGGCGAGGCTGCTGCGCGCGGCGCCATCCGATAACGTAACATTGGAAAATAATGTCAATTTTTTTCTTATTTTATAAGAACTCTGACGTGTTCTGCTTTATAACTTTTATTTTAAGAAATAGAAATGCCAAACGAGAGAGCATTAAAACATATTTTCAGTGCAAAAATATTTACGTAAATAATAATACCATTCTTAAAGATTCCGCGTAAAATAATAACAGAGAAACTTGACACTCTGATGCCACTACTTTCTAATCTCAGTGGGAGTTCTGAATTCTGGGAACAATAGTCAAATTTTCAACAGGTATGCTTGTTCATAATTGGTATTATAGAACATGGGAAGTGGCAACACCATTAGATAGAGTGGTAAGGTAGGCATATGGTATGCTTGCTTTCATTGGTCAGGGCATTGAGTATTAGTCATGATGCACTTTATAGTGCTTTGTTCAGGCCACATTCAGAGTATTTCTTGCAGTTCTACTACAGGAAGGATTTTAAGCTTTGAAAGAGTGCTGATGAGGTTTTCCAGAATTATGCTTGGACTAGAACAAGGGTCGGCCCATAACCCGAAATCATCCGGCCCGCAGGCGTATTTTTTTTCGTAGGACTTCCGTCATCTAGAATCCTAGAACAAGCGCAGGCAGTGAGAGTGGCAAAACTACGATTAGCTGAGGCAGAAAGCAACTCTCTCTCTCTTACCTTTTTTTGTATCAGCGGTATTACTAGCCCGTATATAAGTCTACATACGTGTTTATATGTTAAACACAAAGAAATATCCAAAACAAAATAAATAAAAAAGAAACATTTAGAATACTAATATATTTGGTAATCAGTGGTGCTTTTTATTAGTTATTATTTGTTAGTTTTATTAGTTCAGATATTCCATAGCTCCCGTTTTCTGCGACACAGAGACTGACGTCACCACGGCTCGTGTTGCATCAGCCGCTCAAAATATTATATAAAAGTGGGGTGTTTCTCAATTATTCACTTGACCTGCGGCTGGCGCTATTGTACGTTCTCCTCATCCACTGGTGCTCTTGCCATTTTTTGATTCTGCGGATTTGGGTGAGTGTTGAGTGATAAGCATGTACAGTTGCCCAGTAGTGTTTCTTGTCTTCGTATCACAGTGTGTGTGGCTGTGTCACTGACACTTTTCGTCCCACAGTCCATCAAATACATCAAATATTTGTGACAGTGACCACCTCCTTCACTGCCACCTCCATGTCCGTCCTCTAATATACCACTAAATTACTAAAACTTCCTCTTTCTTCCTTCTCCACTTCTTCCTCTTCCAGGGAGAGATTCTTATATTTATTTTTAATACTGTTCTTCTGATATGATGATTATTATTATTACTATTATCATCATTATTTGTAGTAGCAGTAGTTGTACCGTCATCATTATTAATTGATTTATTTATGATAGATGTGGCCCACCATCTGCTCACAGACATGGGTCCTGGCCCTTACGCGGAACAAGGTTGCCGACCCCTGGACTAGAGGCTATTAGCTACAGGGAGAGGTCGTACAAACTTGAATTGTTTTCTCTGGAATGCCAGAGGTTGAGAGGAGACCTGATAAAAGTATACAATATTTTGAGAGGCATTGATAGGATAGACAATCAGAACTTTTTTCCAGGATGAAATATCAAATATCAGAGGACATAGCTTTAGGGTAAGAGTGACAACGTTTAAGAGAAATGCGCAGGATACGTTTTTTACACAGAGTGATGAGTGCATGGAACACACTGCCAGGGGTGTTGGTGGATGTGGATACTATAGTGGCATTTAAGAGACATTTAGATAGGCACATGGAAATGGAGGGAAATTAATTATGTGTAGGCAGATAAGAGTTGGTCTTGGTATCCGGTTTGGCACAGCTATTGTGGGCCAAAAGGCATGTTCCTGTGCTGCATTGTTCTATATTCTATGGCATAACAGTGCAAGGCTCCATTTCCTCTGATAGGTAATTGCTCTCCCCAGAAATATTCAGCGATGCAAGTTATTGTCAGAAAACCATATTCATCATTGCAACATAAAGTAATGTATAAACAGTGGAAATACAGTATAATATTAAACCCAGAATAACAAGTTTATTTGTTTTCATTAATAATGCAGGAGTTCAGGCAGATTTTGTTTTTGATTAAAAATGCGCACTGCAAATGCCACGCAGTTTCACTTCCTCCATACAAAATATGTTATCCGTTCTTAAAGGAAATATCTTGAACATGACACATTCAGTAGCAAAAGTAGATGAATGCTTTGCAGTTTTATTCTCCATAACAGTTATAGATGGCATGCATGAAAACAAGTGTTTGAAACCTATTTGCAGAGCAACTGGATGACAATGCTAATGGACCATAATAGCAGCATATCACTCACTCGCATGTCAAATAAAATATGAGTGCAATGATATCAGATCTGAGTTACCTTCATGTCTGGAAATGGAACAAGTATAAATAATGTTTGCTTTCCTAAAGTGGTTCCAAATACTAGATTGACGAGGAAAAAAAGACAAAGTGCTGGAATAACTCAGCGAGACGTGCAGCATCTTTGGAGAACATGGACAGGTGATGTTTTGTGTTAGGACCCTTCTTCTGACTGATTGTGGTGGGAAAGGCATGGGGGAGAAATCTGGAGAAGAGGTGGTAATGATAGGATGCAGGTGAGGTGGGGGTGGGGGGGTTGATAGGCAGATGGTTAGGCAGAGGCCAGAGATGATAAGACAAAAAGTGTGGGTTAAGGATGGAAAAAGTGAAATTTGTGAACCCAGAGGAACGAATATAGGTCGAAGGGAAGTGGGTGCAAATTCAGGTGGTGCGCATAGAAGAGTGGAGTGGGGGAGGGGGGAGGGAGGGAGTATCTGTAGGTTAGTTTGCTGAAAATATAGAATCACAATCAGTCTGAAGGGTCCCTACCCGAAATGTCACGTCCATGTTCTCAAGAGCCGCTGCTTGACCTGCTGAGCTACTCCAGCACTTTGTGTCTTTTTTTGTAAACCAGCATTTGAAGTTCCTTGTGCCTGGATTAATAAGGATGCAGCAGGTTATTCAGCTCCCCTTTGTTCACTTCGCTTGTTCATAAGAAAAATAAGCAGAATTAGGCTATTTGGCCCATCGAATCGGCCTGCAGCATTCCATTGTGGCTGGTCTATTTTTCCCTCTCAACCCCATTCTCCTGCCTTCTCCTTATAACCTTTGATACCTTTGCTAATCAAGATTCTATCAATCTCTGCTTTAAAAATACCCAGCTGTCTGTGGCAATAAATTCCACAGATTCACCAACCTTTGGCTAAAAAAATTCTTCCTCGTCTCCATTCTAAGGATACATTATTTTATTAATCAGAAGATAACTCCAACTTTTTAATTATGTAGTAGAAAAATGTTGGGAATTGTTTATTTGTCGTGTGCTTTTAACATCATCTGAACACAATTTAATGTGATTGTAATTCACTTATGGTGAGTTGGCGAAATGTCATTTTCATGATATAGAAAAGAAAGGTTGATCGTAAATTATCTGTCAGAATTGCTACTCAGATGGTAAAGATCGCACATCATTATCTGTAAAAGCATCTGGAAGTTTTACTGACTGGTGCAGGATCTTGCTTTGTGCATTTTTTTAACGATAAATGATACTTTCAAAATATTTCAGGATTATTCAAAATACTATTCAGATTTGTCAAGAAAAAACCTCTGGCATCATCAATCACCTGGTACATCAGTCAAGATTTAAAATATTAGACTACTCAGTTTAATAAATAGAACTGAAGATAGACACAACATGTTGGAGTAACTCAGCGGGACAGGCAGCATCTCTGGAGAAAAGGAATGGGTGAAGTTTCGGATCGAGACCCGTCTTCAGACTGATGTCAGGGGAGAGGGAGATACATAGATAAGGAAGTGTAAGGTGTGAAAACAGGACAACGGGGCTGGAGATCAATGAAAATGTAGAAAAGATCATTGTTTCCTGGGAGAAGTTAACAACAAAGCAAACAGAAATAAAATGTAGTCGGAGACAGTCCAACTGGTCAGAGAACTGGAAGGGTAGGGATGGAGAGAGGGAAAGCAAGGGTTACTTGATGTTAGAGAAGTCAATGTTCATACTGCTGGCGTGTAAGCTTCCCAAGCGAAATATGAGGTGCTGTTTCTCCAATTTGCGCTGGGCCTTACTCTGACAATGTAGGAGGCCCAGGACAGAAAGGTCAGTGTTGGAATGGAAGTGGGAGTTAAAGTGTTTAGCAACCGGGAGATAAGGTAGGTTTAGGCAGACTGAGCGGAGTACCTGCGCTTGGTCTCGCCGATATGTAGGAGTCCATACCTGGAATAGCGGATACAGTAGATGATGTTGGAGGAGGTGCAAGTGAACCTCTGCCTCACCTGAAAAGACTGTCAGTGTCCTTGGACGGAGTCAAGGAGGGAGGTATATTGAAAGGTGTTGCATCTCCAGCGGTTGCAGGGGAAAGTACCTGGGGAAGGAGCGGTTTGGGTGGGAAGGGACAAGTTGACCAGTGAGTTACGGAGGGAATGGTCTCCACGGAAAGGGGTGGAGATGGGAAGATGTGGCTAGTAGTGGGATCCCGTTAGAGGTGGCAAAACTGTCGAAGGATTATGTGGTGTATGCGACTGCTGATGGGGTGGAAAGTGAGGACTATGGGGACAATGTCCCTGTTGCGACTGGGGGGAGGGGGAGGAGCTGCGGGATATCGAAGAGACCCTAGTGAGGGCCTCATCTATGATGGAAGTGGGGAACCTCCGTTCCCTAAAGAACGAGGACATCTCCTTATTCTTTATATAATGATGGATCAAATGACAGTTAATAGAATTAACGGATAAGGTGTATAATAAATCATTTTTTAATCCTAGAAACAACCTTCTCTCCATCAAAATTACTGGAGAGAAAACATACAAGATTAATGATCTAAAATCAGTTCAGTTTCAGAATCTTAAACACAACACAGCAAGTACAGGATCACGGTTGAAACATGGAGCATTATTTCACTTTTAGCTCTAATTGACCTGCTGCGTAAGTGGCAACATCAGAATTGTTACATAGCAAAAACAGTTTGGATCCCACAGAGAAACGACTACTTCTTTTATCCTGCTTTCGGTCTCTGTTTAAACATTTTTTTTGAACAGACCACAAGTGTTATTGCAGCACCTTAAATTAATGACTTACCGCTGAGATTCTTCAGCAACATTTTAGAAACATGAGCTCAGGTGGATTTAGAAAATGTACTAAACCGAGATCCCAGCTTACTTAATAACATTGGTTTTGGTGTCAACGATTAAGCCTCATCTCACTTAACATTTAATTCCAGTTATAATAGACAAAGTTTATCTTTATATTAAGTATTATAATAGTAAATACAAAGGCATTAATGGAAAATAAATATAAAGAAACAAGCTGAGTTTGTGATAAATTTATTCAAAACCATTATGAAATTTTTAATTTTTTTTTCATGTCGTTGTGTAAAATATAGTGGTGCATCTCATAGTACCTGAGGAGATGCTGGCTTTCCTAACATAGAACAATAAAATGCAAGAACAGCCGTTGTCCACAACGTCGGTGCCAAACATGATGCCAAGTTACATTAATCTCCTCTGCCTACATGTGATCCATATCCTTACATTCTCTGCACATTCATGTGCCTATCTAAAAGCCTGTTAAATGCCACATTGGTGTGTGCCTCCACCACCAACCCTGGCAGTATGTTCCTGGCATCCACCACTCTCTGTGTAAGAACCTTGCCCTGCACATCTCCTTTAAACGTTGCTCATCTCACCTTAAAGCTCTGCCCTCTGAATAGAACAATACAACACAAGAACGGGCCCGTCAGCCACAATGTTTGCGCCAAACACGATCATCAGGTCATAAGGAAAAGGAGTAGAATTAGGCCATTCGGCCCATCATGTCTACTCCTCCATTCAATTATGGCTGATCTATCTTTCTCTCTCAACCCCATTCTCCTGCCCCCGTTTGGCCCATATCCCTCCACATAACCTTTGATACCTGTACTAATCAAGAATCTATCTATCTCTGCCTTAAAAATATCTACTGGCAGCCTCCACAGCCTTCTGTGGCAAAGAACTCCACAGATTCACCACCCTCTGACAAAATTAATTTCTCCTCATCTCCTTCCTAAAAGAACGTCCTTTAATTCTGAGGCTATAACCTCGAGTGCTGGACTCTCCCACAAGTGGAATTATCTCTACACATTCACTCTATCCAAGCCTTTGACTATTCTGTACGATTCAATGAGGTCCACCCTCATTCATCTCAACTCCAGCGAATACAGGCCCAGTGCCGACAAACACTCATCATAGGTTAACCAACTCATTCCTGAGACCATTCTTGTAAACCTCCTCTGAACCCTCTCCAGAGTTCTATCAAGTCTCCCCTCACAGCGTGCTGGAGTAACTCAGCGGGTTAGGCAGCATCTCTGGAGAACATGGATAGGTGACGTTTCAATCGGGACGCTTCTTCAGACTAATTGTAGTAGGGGTGAGAAAGCTGAAGGGAGGTGGGAGCGTGACAATGTCTGGCAAGTGATAGGTGGATGCAGGTGAGGGGGATTTATGATTAGCAGATGGGTGGACAAAGTCCAGAGATGAAAAGACGAAAAGTGTGAGATAAAGATAAAAGATGCGCAAATTGAGAAACCAGAGGGGTATTTTGGTGGAAGGGTTGGGGGAGGGAAAAAATGAGAAATGGGTGGGGAACAAGGAAGGGAGGGAGAAGAGCGGGGGGGGAAAGTAACGGGTATTTGTAGGTTCAGACTTTGGAGATACAGTGCTGAAACAGGCTATGCGGCCCACCGAATCTGCGCCAACCAGCGATCACCCCATACAGTTCCACTATTCTACACACTAGGAACAATTTACAATTTTACCAAAGCCAATTAATACACAAACCTGTACGTCTTTGAAGTGTGGGATTAAACCGGAGCATGCCATCATGGGGAGAATGGACAAACTCCGTACAGACAGCATCCATAGTCAGGATCGAACCTGGGTCTCTGGAACTGTAAGGCAGCAACTCTACTGCTGAGCCACTGTGGCACCCACTAGGTTAGTTAGCTAAAATTGGAGAATTCAATGTGACCTTAAAACTCTATCCATAAAAAAAATTAACTATTTCTCCAAAAGAGAACAATTGACATTTGTGATATTATGTTGGAGATGCCTGATGTGTTTCAGCAGAAAAGACCTGATTGGGTAGAAAAGTAATAGGTTCAAGTGGAACAGTGTAAGGCTGTTTGGTCTCTCATGCCCTTTGAAAGAGCTAGCCACGTTACACCAACACCACTCCCACTATTCCTTTGTCGCCTCCTTCACTGTTGCATCAAAGCCAAACACAGACCAAATAAATGGAACCTCATCTTCCGACTAGACACATTGAAGTCTGTGGGTCTCAATAATAAATTACAAAGCTGCAGAAATTGTTTTTCCCTGTTAAATCGGAATTGGCAGCTCATCACTCTGTAATATATACACATTTTTTCTCTCTGTATTGACTGCCTGATCTGTTGGGTAACTCCCCCATTTATGCATTGCACAGTTTTTACACATACTTTTATTCTCTTTGTAACTGTTCCTCATTTGTCTATAAAGCTTCATCAGCAGTTTATCACCATGGCAAACCTGATCCTAGCCTATCAAAGATGCTCCCTATGCATCCCTTCTTCACCTCTTCCAGTTAACTTAGTTGTTCCCTTTCCCAATTTTAATGAAGGATCTTTGATCATCAACGTTAGCAAACATTATATCTTTCCACAGAAAAAAATCTAAAAGCCGTGGATATAAAAGCTTGGAGGGCAAACGCAGAGCAACTGGAGATAGTACAACTTGGTCGACATGGGGGAGTTGGGCCGAAGAGCCTGGTTCCATGCTGTATGACTCTAATTGCTACCTGACATGCTGAGTGTTTCAAACATTTCCTGCTTTTATTTCAAATCTGCAATTTTTAAATTTTCAAATGTTTTTCTTTTGCAAATATCTATATTTTCTTTTCAAAAAGGAAATGTTAAATCAACTTCCACCACTCATTTGTACAATTCACTACTATAATTGCTTTGGTGATACTTCAACAAAATGAAAACTCTGGAAACAGCCTGGCAGCCTTTGATGCTGGCGGTAGATTAGAAGACCCCCAACTAGAAGTTGCAGATGATCAACCGCACTAACTCGCAATAAAATGACTATGCATCCTCAGAAAATTACATAAGCTCGCAATTAATAACTTTAACAAGTGGTGGTATATTCACAAGTGCTCTTTCTTCATTTTTTTAAGAGTTTTAGTTTAGTTTAGAGATACAGCATGGAAAACAGGCCCTTCGGCCCACCACGTTCCCATGACTGGAGATCATTCCTGCCCAATAGGCACAATTTACAGAAATTTTCAAATTTTCAAATGTTTTTCTTTTGCAAATATCTATATTTTCTTTTCAAAAAGGAAATGTTAAATCAACTTCCACCACTCATTTGTACAATTCACTACTATAATTGCTTTGGTGATACTTCAACAAAATGAAAACTCTGGAAACAGCCTGGCAGCCTTTGATGCTGGCGGTAGATTAGAAGACCCCCAACTAGAAGTTGCAGATGATCAACCGCACTAACTCGCAATAAAATGACTATGCATCCTCAGAAAATTACATAAGCTCGCAATTAATAACTTTAACAAGTGGTGGTATATTCACAAGTGCTCTTTCTTTATTTTTTAAGAGTTTAGTTTAGTTTAGAGATACAGCATGGAAACAGGCCCTTCGGCCCACCACGTTCCCAATGACTGGAGATCATTCCTGCCCAATAGGCACAATTTACAGAACCTACAAACTAAATGTCTATGGAATGCGTGTCACAGAAGAAGGTAATACTCTGTACACACATACAGCACTCATAGTCAGGATCAAACCTGAGTCTCTAGTGCTGTAAGGCAGCAACTCTACCACTGTGCCAAGAATCAAGCTAAGTAGGGATGAATGGTCTATTATCCTATTTTTAATTTTGGCAATAATAGACCAAAATTTTAAAACTAAATTTTTAATTTTGCCAATACTATATATTCACTCATGGTGTGCTAAATGATTCCTTTATATGTAAGATGTGTTAAACAATGCATAAAACAAACACAAAGTGCTGGAGTAATTCTATCAGTCAGGCAGCATCTTTGGAGGACATAGATGACGTTCGGGTTGGGACCTTACTTCAGACTGGGTTTGAAAAAGCTGAATAAGGTTTCCGACCCGAAACGCCATCTACCCATGTTCTCCAGAGATACTGCCTGACCCACAGATTTACTCCAGCACTATGTGCTTTTCTTTTATAAACCAGCATCTGCAGTTCTTTGCATCTTCAATGCATAGGGCTGTTGCAAAATATGCAGTATTCCAAACAGTTTTGAAGTGGTATTAGCCTTGCAGTGACTTTGCTGCAGTCATGCATTAAATTCTCCATCTCTGAATTATCCCATCCCTCTTGCAACCGACACTAGGGTAGTGAGTTCCTGCGATTCTGTTTCTGGAATGTTCCCACTTGTAAGCTGAGTCTTGGGCATGAATGGTTTAGGCAGCTGTCGTCTTCAGAATGATTGCTGTCATTCTCTGAGCCGTCCGCCTCTCTGTCACTCTCACACTCCTGCTTCAGATCCTTTAACCCCTTGTGAAGCTCCATCAGTTGTTGCACCAGGGACTGATTCTGGCAACGCATTTCCATCTGTCAGTTGTGAAGGGCAGATTAAGGATTATTTTAGCAGAGACATCTGCACGCAAAGACCTTAGGCGCCACAGCCTCACATATCAAAGAATTAAAAAACTAAAACAGAGCTAGGTAGTTTTGCGCTCCAACCTGCTCTAACGTTTCGTTTTAAGTTTAAGTTTAGAGATATAGTGTGGAAACAGGCCCTTCGGCTCACCGAGACCATGCCACCCATCAATCACCCATACACTAGTTCTATGTCTTACACACTAGGGGTACATTTTTCAGAAGCCAATTAACCTACAAACCAGCACTTCTTTGGAATGTGGGAGGAAACCGGAGCACCCGGAGGAAACCCACATGGCCACAGGGAGAACGTACAAACTCTGCACCCGTGACAGCACCCGTGGTCAGGATCGAACCTGGGTCTCTGGCACTGTGATGCAGCAGCTCCACTGTGCCACTCTAAGTATTCACTTTCAATGCCATTGATTCTTTTCATCAACTCAATATGCAAATCCATCTCCTGCCACTTATATCTCTCCCTTTGGCTTTATATTTCATTCCTCTTCCACCCTTATCTGACATCCTATTGTCTTCTTTTCATCTCTATCTGTCACTTACACCACCCATTTTCCAATCAACTCCATTCCTCCCCCCCTCCCCCCCACCTGTATCCACCTATCACTTGTCAGGGTTTGTTCCACCCCTACCTCTCTTCCAGCTTTCTCCCACTACCACAATTAATCTGACTTGAGGTCCCAACCCAAAATGTCATATGTCCATTCTCTCCACAGATACTGTCTGACCCGCTGAGTTCCTCTAGTAATTTGTGTTTTGCTGAAGATCCAGCACCTGCAATCCCTTGTATTTCTATAAATGATCTGTTGTGTTTCTGAGGTTACAGTGAGTTTGATGAAAAAAAAAATAATTGGCTATAGAACAATTCAGGAATCCTTAAAAATGTGAGAAGAACTGAATATTTATTTTCAATTGAGTAATTTGCTGGGGAACTTCAGAGAGCAGCTAAGTTGATATGAGAGTGGAACAAGAATCAGACTGGCCTAGAACAAGTATTTTATTTCTTTTTCTTCCCGACAATTGTTTCAAGTTATGGGCAAAATTACTTCCTCCACAGTTAAATATTAAGCAACTTAACAATGTCGCTTCACTGGTGCATAACATTCATAAATTAACTGAAGAAGGTCTACAAACACTCCTAAAGATTGAAAGAATATTTATTTCACACTGACACAAAGAATCTCAAAGCTTTCTTTGATACCAGCGACTAAACTGTGAGAAATTTACATTAAAATCTAAAATCTAAATACTCAATGGCTCAAGGAGTATCTGTGAAAAGAGTGGTATAGAAGGTGTACGTTTTGCTTGCCTTCATCGGTCGGAGCATTGAGTGTAACAGTCAGGAAGTCTTGTTGTAGCTTAAAAGAACTGTGGAGGATTTGGAGAGGGTGCAGAAGAGGTTTACCAGAATGCTGCCTGGATTAGAAGGTATTAGTATTAGTTGAGGTTGGACAAACCTGAAACATAAAATATAGAACAGTACAGCCCTGGACAGGTCTTTGGCCCACAATGACCCTATGGAACGTGATGACAAGTTTGGATTGTTTTCTCTGGAGCTGCAGAGGCCAAGGGATAACCGGATAAAATTTAAAAAAATTATGAGGCATAGATGGGGTAGACAGTCCCTTTTTTCCTTGGGTGGAAATGTCAAAGATTACAAGGCAAAGTGTTAAAGTGAAGGGAGCAAAGTTTAGAGGAGACTAGATGACCCATGGACCCTTTAGGTCCTTAAAAAACTTCTAAACACAATTTTATTTATTTCAAATTCCGCACACACTGGGGAAACCCTCAACTGCGCAGGCACAGATACCGGGCACGGCAACCCTCCCCCAACTGCACAGGCGTGGCTGAGGACCCGTTGGGTCCCTTTTGTGACGCCAGTCAAGTACACACGGATGTATTAACTGTCCCATTCACAGTATAAAGTTAACTGAAGTTTTTATTGTAAATTATTTTGTAAAATAGAACAAAACTTGATACTGCACATCGCAGGCAAATGGTGAGTAAGGCACCCCTAAAATTGTTGCACTATCGTGTCCGTTTTGGCTGTATTTCAGGAACATACATACGTACATATAAGATGAGACTTTTAGTTACATATAGATGAGCAGGGCAAGTTTTGGATTCCTGGAAGGCACTGTCAGGGGTAGTGGTGAAGGCAGATGTTTAAGAGGCTTTTAGAGAGGCATATGGATATGTAGGGACAGAATATGAAAAACTTGCCATCATGAAGGTAGACAAGATTAGTTTAACTTAGCATCATGTTCGGCAGGGACACTGTGGTCCGAAGGATTCTTCTCTCGCCAATTATTGCTGATGGATACCATTTTTTTTTTGAAGAAGGGTGTCAACCCCAAACTTCACCCATCAGTGTCCTCCAGAGTTGTAACCCGCTGAGTAGAGATACAGCGTGGAAACAGGTCCTTTGGCCCACGCCAACCAGTACAGTAGTACTATCCTACATACAAGGGACAATTTACAATTTTTACTGAAGCCAATTAACCTACAAACGTTGGCGTGTGGGAGGAAACCGGATGACACAAACAAACCCCACGCGGTTCCAGGGAGAACTTACTAAGTCCGTACAGACAGCACCCATAGTCAGGATCGAACCCGGGTCTCTGGCGTGAGGCAGCAACTATAATACTGCGCCACTGTGCCGGCCTGCAGTTCATTGTGTCTCCGTGGTATAGAGCGAGGGGGAATTGCAGGTGTTGGAATCTTGAGCCGAACACATCGTGATGGGCCAGGCAAAGCAAGTCACTTACCTCTAACCCAAACCCACCCTTGGTTGAGCCCAGTATCTCCCCCCCTTCAGCTCCACCCCTACCCTAACAACCACGCAGTTATCAATCCCAGACTCATCCCGTCGCTCACCAGTTCTGCTTTCAGCTGGTTTAGGGCCTTTTCCAGATCTACCCTCTGCTTTTTGCTTTGCGGGTCCCAATCGATGAAAGGACACCTCTGCAGTTGACACAGCCCGGGCGGACTGTCAGTCCCGGCTCGACTGGCGAAGCGGGTGGACTTGGAGGAGAAATCTTTCAGCTTGCTCAGCACCAGTTCCATGTCGGAGCCATCCTGCTCCGGCGGTGCCGGGGCAAAGTCCTGCCGTTCCCCCGCCAGCGCACCGTCTGCGGCTCACGGGCAGAGACGGACAGAGAGACGGAGGTAGGAACGGTTCTGTCAGCAAGGCGCTGCTCCCTGTCTCACTGCCAAATCCATCGCTGTCAGCGCCAGAACATCGAGTACTTCCAGACCATGCGCCGGAACCCCGTGCAGACCGCACAGAGAGGGCTGCATCACTACCTTTCCATAACTAACCTACAAATCACCCCTCCTCCCTCGCGACCCCCCCCCCCCCTCCCCATCTTTTCCCTGTGCCCCGCCTGGACTCACACATATTTCTCCCCTTCCTGTGTAGGAAGATGCTGGTTTAAACCCCCCTCCACTTCCACCAATATTCCATCCTCTGGCTTCACAATTTGCAAAAAAAGACACAAAGTGCTGGAGTAACTCAGCGGGTCAGGCAGCATCTGTGGAGGAACATGGATAGGCAACATTTCGGGTCGGATTCTTATTCAGAAACGTATTCTATCCTTATCTCACACCTCGGTCATTTCATCGCTGGTATTTGTCCAACCATCTGCCTATCCAACTGCACTCCCCCAAAGCCATCCCTCTTCCAACTTTCTCCCCCACCCCCACCCCACTCTCACTCCCAACCACAATCAGCCTGAAGTATCCTGACCTGAAGGTCACCTATCCATGTTCTCCACTGATGCTGCCTGACCTGCTAATTTACTCCAGCACTGTGTCTTTTTATGTAAACCAGCATCTGCAGCTGGGACAGCATAGTGGTGCAGCGGTACAGTTGCTACCTTACAGAGCCAGAGACCCAGGTTCAATGCTGATTAGGGTGAAACCCGAAACATTACCTGTCCATTCCCTCCACAGGCGCTGCCTGACCCACTGAATTACCCCAGCAACTTGTGTTCTACAACCCGCCTCAACTACATCTTCTGGAATTTAATGTTTTTATTTCACATAATTTTAGAATTGTACAGCAAAGAAATGGCCCCTCCATCCATGTTGACCTTTTTGTACATCTACAGTTATTCCATTTGCATGCAATGGGAACGGATCATCCTCTGCCTTGCCTGATTTCATGTCTTTCTAAATAACTTAAATCCAGTAATTGTTTCTGATTCCACCACCTCATTTGGCAGATTCTGGATATCAACTGCCCTGAATGGTGCCTCTAAGATTCCCTTTAAATCTCCTTCCTCTCACCAAAGGGCCCGTTCCACTGCTGTACTGTTCTATGTTCTAATAAAGGGACACTCATTTAATACTGAGGTCAGGAAGAATTTCTTCTCAAAAGGTTGTGAGTCTTTAAAACGTTGCCACATAGAGCAGGGACTAGGAACAGAGCTCTTGAGTATATTCAAGTTGAGGTAGATCAAGAATCTTGAGTATTAATCAAGGAATCAAGGTTATGGGCAAAATGATCTTGAGAAATGTTGGATCAACCATGATCCTTTTGAATGATGAAGCATGTTCAATGGGCTGAATGGCCTGTTCTAATTCCTACTTCTCATGGTCTTATGGACAGTAATACCTATGGCAGTAGTTCCCAGATCACAATAGCACAGTGGTGGACCTGCTGCCACATAGCCCCAGAGTCCCAGGTTCGATCCTGACCTCAGGTGCTGTCCGTGTGTGGAGTTTCCAAGTTCTCCCTGTGACCACGTGGTTTCCTCCAAGTGCTCTGGTTTCCTCCCACATCCCAAAGACCTGCGGGTTTGTAGGTTAATTGGCCCTCTGTAAATCATCCTTAGTGTGTAGGGTGTGGATGAGAAAATGGGATAACATAGAACTGGTGTACAATTTTGGTCGCCTAGTTATAGGAAGGATGTCAACAAAATAGAGAGAGTACAGGGGAGATTTACTAGAATGTTGCCAGGGTTCCAGCAACTATGTTACAGAGAAAGGTTGAACAAGTTAGGTCTTTATTCTTTGGAGCGCAGAAGGTTAAGGGGGGACTTGATTGAGGTCTTTAAAATGATGAAAGGGATAGACAGAGTTGACGTGG
Organism: Okamejei kenojei; assembly: GCA_035221665.1. Classification (NCBI taxonomy): domain Eukaryota; kingdom Metazoa; phylum Chordata; class Chondrichthyes; order Rajiformes; family Rajidae; genus Okamejei; species Okamejei kenojei. The sequence goes on from CM069150.1 coordinate 24,329,406, forward strand.
ATACGTTTTTCCCATTGAGGGTAGGGAAGATTCAAACAAGAGGGCATGACATGAGAATTAAGGGAGAGAGGTTTCGGGGTAACATGAGGGGGAACTTCTTTACTCAGAGGGTGGTGGCTGTGTGGAATGAGCTTCCAGCAGAAGTGGTGGAGGCAGGATCGATTTTAACATTTAAGAGTAAAGTGGATAGGTATATGGACGTGAAGGGAATGGAGGGGTATGGTCTGAGTGCAGGTAGATGGGACTAGGGGAAAACAAATGGTCGGCACGGACTGGAAGGGCCGAGAGGGCCTGTTTCCGTGCTGTAATTGTTATATGGTTATATGGTTATAACTAGGTGAATTGGTGATTAATTGTTTCCATGGACGATGGGCCAAAGGGCCTGCTTCCTTTTTGTATCTCTAAACTAAACTAAATCTATTTGCATTAAACAAATAGGCAGATGTGTTTAACTTCTTTGCCTGAGGAAGGAACCCGACCTGACCCGAAACATGACGTGAATGCATTAAATCTAGTCTACCCAGCAGCCTTGAGCCACTGCAGTTCGCCAACCACCACCACAAATGCATGGATGATGCCGTCGCCCCTGCCCTACACTCATCCTTGAAACACCTGGATAAGAGAGACGTCTATGTCAGACTCCTATTCATAGACTATAGCTCTGCCTTTAATATCAATATACCATCTAAGCTTATCTCCAAACCCACAGGACTTGTTGTCAGCACTCATCTCTGCAACTGGATCCTAAATTTCCTGACCAATAGACCCCAATCAGTGAGGCTAGAGGACAAATCATCCTCTTCAATAATCCTCAACACTGGTGCTCTGTAATTATGTGTTCTCAAACCCCTTCTTTACTCCTTGTACACCCATGACTGTGCAGCCATGTACAAATCTAATTCAATTTTCAAATTTGCAGATGACACCATCATTGTGGACCGGATATCGAATAATAATGAGACAGAGTACAGGAAGGAGATTGAGAACCTCGTGTCCTGGTGTCGAGACAACAACATTTCTCTCAATGTCAGCAAGACTTAGTGATTGGCTTCAGGAAACGAAGTGTGACATTGACAGCGCCGAAGTAGAGATGGTTGAAAACTTCAAATTCCTAGGAGTCAATATCACCGACAACTTCTCCTGACCACCCATATTGAAGCAATGGCCAAGAATGCACACCAACACCTTTATATCCTTAGATGGCTTAGGAAGTTTAGCATGTCCCCGACACCTCTCAGCAACTTCTACAGATGTGCCATACAGTAAAAAGCATTTTATCGGGATGCATCACAGCTTAGTTTGGGAACAGCTCCATCCAAAACCACAAGAAATTACAGCGAATTGTGGACGCAGCCCAGACCATCACACAAACCAACCTCCTGTTGGCTCCATTTATACCTCACGCTGCCTCGGCAAAGCCAGCAGCATAACCAAGGATGAGTTGCACCCTGGGCACTCCCTCTTCTCCCATCTCCCATCAGGCAAAAGGTATAAAAGTGTGAAAACGCACACCATCAAATTCAGGAACAATTTCTTCCCAGCTGTTATCAGGCAACGGAATAATCCTAGCACAACCTGAACTACTATCTACCTCATTGGTGACCCTCGGACTACCCTTGATCAGACTTTGCTGGCTTTACCTTGCACTGAACATTATTCCCTTATCATGAATATCTTGCGGTTTTGGATAGCAGTAACAGGATTGGTCCAAGTCAGCATGGATTTATGAAGGGAAATCCTGCTTGACTAATCTTCCAGAATTCTTTGAGGATGTGACAAGTAAAATGGATGAAGGGGAGCCAGTGGATGCATTGTATCTGGACTTTCAGAAAGCCTTTGATAAGGTCCCACACAGGAATTAGTGGGCAAAATTAGAGCACATGGTATTGGGGGTAGGATATTGGCATGGATAGGGAATTGGTTGGCAGGCAGGAAACAAAGAGTAGGAATAAACGGGTCCCTGTCAGAATGGCAGGCAGTGGCGAGTGGAGTGCCGTAAGGCCCGGTCTTGGGGCCGCAACTATTTACAATATTAATGATTTAGATGATGGAATTAAAAGTAACACTAGCAAATTTGCAGATGACACAAAGCTGGATGGCAGTGTGAACTGCGAAGAGGATGCTAGGAAGTTGCAGGATGACTTGGATAGGTTGGCTAAGTGGGCAGATGCATGGCAGATGCAGTATAAAGGAGATAAATAGTAAGATTAAATGAGAACTTACCAGTTTGAAGTTTGATCTTCATTTTATGAGGAGTTACGATGAGGGATTACGTGAAGACCCTGCCAGCACGCATGCGCGACATTCTTCAAAGCAGCGGTGTGAAATCACAGATAACAGAGTTGACTAACATAGTAAGATAAGAGAACCAGCATACCAGTTGACCTTTATAATAGAGGGTTTGGGAGCGAAGGGCACGTAATCCCTCATCGTAACTCTTCATAAAATAAAGATCAAACTTCAAACTGGTAAGTTCTCATTTAATCTTACTATTTTACTTCGGAGTCACGAGAGTGACTACATGAAGATTTCAAAGCTCTGTGATTTCATGCCCTGAAACAAGTCCATGCTCACACACTGCCATAATGACAAATGGAGGAAGTATGTTAACGTATTTCAGACATGAAACTGTGCTGAAAGACAAGAGGGTATTTATTTAACAATAACAAATAATAATACCCCTACTTCGGGGAAATTATAACACAGAACTTAATATTGTGTCTGCAAACGTCTCAGGAGCGGCCACGCGTTTATTACAGAACCGCTGAAATGTTTTCTCATTAGCCCAACCCGCCATTGCAAGGATGTGGTCCATTGGAACTTCCATCATCCTTGCTGCCGATGTAGATGCAGCCCTGGTGGAGTGAGATTTAAAAATATCAGTGTCCACCCCCGCTGCACCCAATACCATCCATAGCCGTCTTGAAATGGTTTGCACGGTGACTCTGTGATGAGGACGTTTGTGACATATAAGCAGAACCCTTTCCGTGCCCCTGAGACACTTGGTGACCTCCATGTAGTGTAAAAGGTGGGTCACTATGCATAGGTGGCTGTCTACGGGGTAGGCCAGGAAATTCAACTTGCGGCCAGATGACCCAGGCCTGTTTTGTTTGAGTAACCCCTGAATAAAGAAATTTACCTTATTGTTGGTTATAACCATGACGTCCATACTTAGCTTGTGTAGGGACTGGACCCGTTGCGCAGTCACAAGTGCCATCAACATTACCATTTTGTACGTCAATTTGGCTAGGGAAAGAGACGTTATGGTGCACCCACCCTCGGAGTTGGTTAGCACAATGCCAATATCCCAGGTCTGGGATTATCTAGGCCTGGGGGATTTGAGTTAAAAATTCCCCTCATAAGATTAGACACCAAGGGGTGGGACCCCACTGCAGTTGATCTAAACCTTGTCCGAGGTATGAGGATAGGGCACTCCTGGCACAGTTGATGGCACTGTAGCTTAAACCTTCATCAAAATGAAGGCTTGCCAGGAACTCCAGCACTTCCGTAACGGTGGCTGTGTCATATGTGGTGTTTGTCTTGGTTCAAATCACCTCCCATTTCTTGACGTAAGTGTGGTATTGTCTCCTGGTGGACTCCCAGCATGATGCCGTGATGATATTCATTGTTCGGTCCAAGAGTCCAAAATCCAGGAGTGGCCTTTTCAAACCCTGCAAACCAATAGGTTCATCTGGTCATGGCACGGGTGACTCTCCCCTGTCACAGGATGTACCAATAAACTCGGACGTTTGGGTATTGGAATGCATGGTTCTGAGACCATGTCCAGTACCACATGGCTGAGTAGGCCAGTCGGGCACAACCAGAATACCCGATGCGGAGTCTTGTTGAATTTTCTGCAACACCCGACTGATGAGGCAGAAGGGGGGAAATGCATAGAAAAACAAATCCCCCCAGTATAGCGAGAAAGCGTCCATCGCTACTGCCCCAGAGTCTGGTTCCCATGCAACATATGTTGGTATTTGGTGATTAAGTCTAGATGCAAAAAGGTTGATATCTGGTGTTCCATACTGATCTACAATATCGGCAAACACTTTGCGGTCCAACATCCATCCGGTGTTGTCATTAAACTTGCGTGACCTGGTGTCCGCCACTGTATTTAGCTTACCCGGAAGGTAGTGGCTGATATCCAAATGTTCCTTTTCTAAGCACCATTGCAGATTTATGGACCAATTTGCTCCAATGTATCGGATCTAATTCCCACCATAGATTTGGATATGTAGCTCACACGGGTGGTATTTACCAATTTTGTAAGGTAATGGCAGATGGTGCATGTTGAACAGTAAGCCCGAAGACCATGAAAATGTCCAGCATTGTTCTAGGATGATTAGATGTCCCCTGCCGAGAGTAAAGATTAATCATGTGCATTCCATCTGCCACTGGGTGCAAACTGGAGGTCGGTATTGTTGCTCTTCCCTGTCTTGAGCGGCTGGTCGTCAAGTTTGTGTATAAAACGTTGGGTTTGTGGATTGTAATGGGACTAGAGCATGGTTGGCATGGTCTTACCACCATTGTTATTCCATTTGTTGGCTTTTGGCTGGGTAATTTCATTTGACCTGTCATAAATGGCAGGCATGGTGTTTGTAGTGCTGCAATTTTTGCCTTTTTGTAGGTGTGGTTAATGAATGGGCGCCCCAATTGTAGTGGTTGGGAGGCCTGCCACAGACTTCCCAATTACTGCGCTCTATCTTGTCCGAATAGCGGTTTACTGAATGACAGCAAGCTGTTAGACATGTTTTATCAGGTCTGTCGCTTTGGTTGGTGCCTAGTAGGACAGTACATATGATAACAGAGTCAATTCGTGATCCCAAGAGTCGCCCTATAGTGGTAGAAGCTCATTATTTGGATTTGTCGTGATGGTGATAAATAACAACGTTGTTTGAAATTAAGTGCTCAGTTGGTGGACAAGGTTCCCCACATTTTAAATATATCAGCGAGGGTATGCCATATACCCAATATGTTATTGTATTCTGCATCGACACAATAAGTGGTTTCATATTTGGTTAAAACAGACTGGGTGTGATGTAAATCATTAGAGGCTTTATACAGCGCTGGAAACAGGTTGCAAAGAGTAGAGGTAATAAGGGTCCCTCCTTTTCCACCAATGGCAGGAGGCACAGGAGAACTAGTGGGTGCGGGGTGGCTGGTTGTACGCAAGGGCTCGAGTGCTGGGACCCCCAACTATTACAATATATTTTAATGATTGGATGAGGAATTGAAGGCTATATCTCCCAAGTTGCGGTTGACACTAAGTGGGGGGCAGATGTTCGTTGGGAGGGATGCTTAGGAGATGGCAAGGTGGATTGGATAGGCTGGTGTGATGTGGAGGCAAAATGGTTGGCAGATGCTGCAATGTAGGTGAGTAAATGCGCGTGAGGTCGCTCTCCCACTTTGGTGGCAAAAATACAGAAAGCAGACTATTATTTTTCTCAATGTGTGGCGTTAGGAAAAGGGGGATGCCATGCGTCATGGTGAGACACCAGTCATTGAAAATGTAGGATGCAGGTGCAGCAGGCAGTTAAACAAGCGGAATGGTATATGTTTAGCTTATAGCAATAAAGGGATTGGTACGGGGCAGAGGAGGTTCTCTGCCAGTTGTACAGGGATTGGTGGGACACACCGATGAGTATTGCGCGTTACTGTTTTGGTCTCCAAATCTGAGGAAGGACAGTAATTTGCATAGAGGGGATGCAGAGAAGGTTCGCACAAGACTGGTTTACTGGTGATGTTTCAGGACTGTCTTATGAAGGAATGACGTGGATAGAACTCGTGTTTATGTACTCTCTTGAATTTAGGAGTATTTGAGAGGTGGAATCTATCGAAACTTACAAAATGGGTCCTTAAGGGGTTGGACTGTGCTAGATGCCAGGAAGATGTTCGCAGATGTTTGGGGAAGTCGGACAAGGGGTCACTAGCTTGAAGGATAAGAAGGTAGAAATTCTTTAAGACCAGATGTAGAAAACTTTTTACACACAGAGAGTCGGTATTGGTGTCTCGTGGAAACTCTCTGCCACGAGAGGGATAGTATTGAGGACCGGCGGATTCATTGTATAATTTAGAGTGTGTTGGTGTGTCCCTTGTTGGCTACGGGTCAGAGGTGTATGGAGAGTAAGGATGGATAGGATACTGCGTTGGTATGCTCGCATGATCATATTGAATTGGGCGTTGTCAGTGCAGGCTCGAGGGCTGGGCCGATGGGCCTACTCTTCCTGGCCTATTATCTACGTTCTTTGTTCTACCTGCCTAGAGTCTGCCCTCATCCAGGCAAATTTCAAATATCTTCGATGATATGAGTTGTCATTGGTTACTGTAGTCTGTATCTGTAAGCGCTCGGATGGTCAAGCGCCCCATGGAAGTATCTCTTGGTAGGTCGTTTGGGCAGTCAACGGTTTGACGCTGGGATACTGCCGAAGTATTCCGAGTTGTAAATTTCACAATCATGGATTGGCGGCCTTGACATTCTTGTTTGATATTTTAGTGATGGTTTCGTCACAAATCATGAGACTCCTTTTGTTTCTCAATTACCCCTTTTCGTATGTAGGTTTCAGAGTTCAGATGACTTGTTTCTTTTCTTTCTGTGATGACGTTACAAAACATTTCTATAGGTTGCCATTGGTTTGAACAGGAAGTGGGAAGATTTGTGAGAACAACAATTCTAATTGTTTCCTTGGAATTATTTTGCACGTATGGAAAGGGTCAGAAGTTTGTGAATCTCCATGCATCCAGAAACAGTCAACCGTCCCTAAATCATGTTGGACAGATGTAAATCATGATGTTTCCTGATGGCAACAGAACCAATGGTACGCTCCATGGTTCCAGCAGTGTCTGGTAGGTTTCCTTGTCTTTGGTTTCTGGGATGTTGGAGGCGACGGCTGTTGGTGGTGGGGGTGGAGCATCTTCCAGGAAGCCGTTGGCCTGGGCCAGTTAACAAATAGAACCCATTGAGCGGTTGGACGGCTTCAGCTATTCACAGCAGTCTGTTCTATCGCGGTACCCGTGGGTAGCGTGGTCTGCGTGGTGGATTGCATAGGGGTGCTGTCGACCGCAGGTTATGAGGATTGTGCAGCGGCACTTTTTTATCATTGGCTAAGGCTCCTTTGCTCTTCATCGGGTCTTTTTACCTGCTTTATGCAGGTTGTCCCTAAAATTGTTAGTGTAGCTGGCTAGTGCAACTGCCTGGAGTATGCACATCCCACGAATTGGGTGCAGAGGCAGCGAAGAACTATCTTTATGTAAAAGCGTGAATTCAAACTGGTGTTAACAGAGCGAGTGCCAGGAGCATTCCATGTAGCTCTTCACGGGCATTTCCACTCATCCACTCGACCTGCAATGGCGTACTATTCAGCAAGCCAGAGAGAATTAGGATTTTCCTGGAGTTGTTTATTCTGACCTCCTTGATGCGGGATATGACCAGATGGGTGTTGGTGACTCAGGCCGTCTTTTGGGGAAGACATCACAACTTCTTCAGAGTAGGTAATTTTGGCTGCAGTGTTGTCATTAATGGCCTGTTCTGAGTTGATTCCGTGCCATGCTAGTTAATGTACTGGCTGCAACTTGGTTGCAACGGAGCCCTTGTTGGGTAGGCTTTGCAATTTGATTACCATGCCAAGTTTGTCTCTCCTGGAACCCCTAGCATTGGTGTTTTCTTCAGCCTAAACACCCATCTTCAGAGTCCCAAGTCCTGACTTGACCCCTAATGCTCCCCTGCGATGGATGGGTGAGACATTTGCAGCCCTGTGAAGGAGTTCTGGAGTGGTCTGTGAGGAGGCCCACTGTGACATCACCCTGCTTGATTAAGCAGGTCCAGTTGGAGGCAAACTGTCCTCGACCATCCGCTCCATGCGGATAGTCGACGCTGTCGCCTTCCCTCAACGGGCGGGTTGTCTCCAGTACGGAATCCCACGCACAAGGCCGAGTCAGCGGAACCTGCCGACTTCCGGGGTGGTTTGCAACCGCAGTCGAGGGTGCACCTGCGGGCTGTTGCGGTGATGGAAAGTTCAGGGGCCTGCGGTTGTCTCAGTGCTGGAGTACTCAACCGTGCTGGCTGCCTGCTCTCCCTGTCGCTTCCAGGCAACTTGTTTGGCAGTGGGCTAGTTTGGGATTTGCTCCATCGAGTTCCATCTCCCCCCCCCCCCCCGGTCCGACTCTGTAATCGAGAAATGCTCTCAAGAGGCTGAGACAAACCGACATCAGGGAATGGATCATGAATGTATCTTACCTGCGAAGGGCAGCTTTTTAACTATAGCTGGTGGAAGCTGACTCATCTCCCAGTCTCGCTATCGCAATTGGTTTCGCAGACTGATGTCGCGATGGTGGCTGGCGGGGTCTTTCATTCCCAGTGTCAAGTGTGGACTCGAACTTAAAAATGTCGAAGAGATTATCCAACTAATTGCCAGCAAGGAACAAGGAGGTCAGATTATTATCTCTGAGATCGTCAGTTAGAAAAAGGGAATTGAGGCCAGGGGTGTGAATACAGTGAAGGTGAATGTGAGTTAGGAAAGAAAGTAATGTTGACAATATCTGAGGATTTGAGTATAGGGAGTAGAAGAGGTCCTGTTGCAGTCGCTACAGGACCCTGGTGATCGAGACTCGCATTGGAGGCATTGTGTACGTTTTGGGTCTCCTAATTGAGTAGGACATCCTTTGTAGTGAGGCAGTGGATAAGATTGGATAAGACTGCGGCTTGTTTTCACTGGAATTTAGAAGGGATGAGTAGTTGATCTTATAGAAAACATATAAAATAATAATACAAGGGATTTTCAGTTTGGACAAGCTAGTTGCAGTGGTAGTGTTTTCCCAATGTTGGGGGAGTCCAGAAACCAAGGGTCCGCTAAGTGCTAAAGAATTAAAACTGAGATGAGAAAAAGTCTTCAGTCCAGTTGATGTGTGTGATTTGTGGAAATTCTCTGGCACAGAAGGCAGTGTAGGGGCACCCAATTCATTGAATTTATAAAGAGAGTTTAGATAGAGACTCTGGGGGCTAGCGGAATCTAAGGTTAGGTTACGGTAAGGGGGAGGTGACAGCGGAGACCTCGGGTGTCCTTGTACACCAGTACTGAAAGTTGTGTCTGTGCAGGGGTACAGCAGGCAGTGAAGAAAGCTAATGGAATGTTGGACTTTCATAACAAGGGATTTCAGTACAGTGAGGTAAGAGGTTCTTACTGAGCTGTATAGGGCTCTGGTTTGAGAATCCACATCTGTGAAGAGAGATTGTGCCACAGTTTTGGTGTCACTAAGTTTGAGGAAGGAGACATCCTTGTGATTGGGGCAGTGCAGCGTAGGTTACGAGATTAGATCCCTGTGGATGGCTGGGGACTGGTCATATGAGGAAGATTGAAAAGACTAGGCTTGTATTCATGGAGTTTTAGAAGGATGAGGGGGGAACTTAAGATACATATAAAATTATAAAAAGGATCTTGGACCAAGCTAGAGCAGGAAAAAATGATTCCAATGTTGGGCAAGTCCAGAACCAAGTGTGGCCCAGTCTTAGAATAAAGGGGAGGTCATTTAAGACTGAGCTGAGAAAAAGAACTTTTTTTACCCAGAGGAGTTGTGAATTTATGGGAATTCCCTGCCAACAGAGGGCAGTGGGAGGCCCCAAATCACTGGATGGGTTACGAGAGAGTTGGGATAGAGCCTTAGGGGCTAGTGGAGTCAAGGGATCTGGGGAGAAGCAGGAACAGGGGGATACTGATTGGGATGATCAACCCATGATCACAATGAACGGAGGTTGCTGTCTCGAAGGCGCCAATTGGCTCCTCCTGCACCAAGTTTCTATGTATTATATGCTTGTAAATGGCTTGATTTAATCATGTTTTGTCTTTCTGTGGCTGGTTGCACGCTGAGACAAATTTTTGGGGCTTTTCCTGTACCTCGTTGATCCACGTGACTAATAAAGCCCCTAACATGAATTTCTTGTACCATGTTTCTCATCTAGGGTGCATCGTGTCCCTGACTCGCTGCATATTTTCTTTAACTCTGAATCTGGATTGGCACCAGAACCACTCACATGATTCATTAATATCTGTTCTAAAACTTACTCGATCTTTTCCTGTCTGAAATTCATTCGCTCACTCTCTTATATGCTCTCAAGAAAAATGTTGGAAGCTGCCTGGGAAAAATCTAAACAGTAGGTTATTTGTTGTAAGTAAGATGTTACCCTGTGTGGTAGGTTACAGATAATAGTGTGGGATATTGATAAATCTTTGTGTAAGTGCTTGCCTAATGACGAAGAGGAAAGTGAGCTTGTGTGTATAACATTAGTCATAGGACTCAATCAATGACATCAGTTTGTCTCGTTAAAAAAAAAAGAATAAACATTGTTCCGTTTATCTTGCTTTGCTATGGATGTTGCGCACTCCCGAAGTTCTGTCTCCTATTTTATGATTGTTTGACCCATACAGATGGGTAATTAATGACAAATATTTTCTGAGGGTGTTCTAATGATGTATTTAGTAGTCAATTACCCGTATGTTGTAACATACTGGTGTTGCCACCGATGAGTGATGAGGTCTGTTTAGTTTCATTTAGTTTGCATAGTTTAGCCAGATGGATTTCAGTGTGCAAAAGGCCCTATTGCGCCTCACCATTGCATCACATCCTGTACGAGACTTAGCTCTAATCACACCTTCGCATACCTGCAATCACTGAAGGGCAATGAACAGATGCTATTAACCGTAACAAACTGTAAAGGTTTGGGATGTATAGAGGAAATCGGAGAGTAGACACCCAGCAAAAACCTAACGTATCACAGGAGAGTACCATGCTCAAACTCGCCACACAAGAGTAGCAAGCCTAAGAAGGTCAGGATCGAACCAAGTCAGGCCTGTGAGGCAGCAGCTTTTACCGCTGACGGCCATTGTGTGAGATGTTTTTATTCCATATTAGAAAAACAAATATACAATAATGAGCATGGCTACTCAGTTCAAGCAGCTGAAATCCATTGCACATTGCATGCTGGTACTGAAAATGACAAAGATCTCGAGAGCAAAATAACAAGGGGACAGGAGGGCCTGTGGGTGCACTGGAACACACTGCCGGGTGTAGTGGTGGAGGCAGGATATGATAGTGTCATTTAAGGAGGTGTTTAGATAGGCACATGGATTGGATTTTGGTTGGGGAACTTGAGGGACTATGGCCATGTGCAAGGCAAGATGAGAATAATTTTGATTTTGACATTCGTTCACTACAGACATGTTTGTGGGACTGAAGGGCCTGTTCCTCATTTGTACTATTCTATGGTTTAGTATCCTTGATATACTAAATTATCACGTGATGATTTTTTAAATATCAGTATAGAACATTAAAATATCACAGAACCTCAAAAGGCATTAAATAACGCGATGGCATCT